>DF359374.1:58818-75734 GCA_000787875.1 Solanum virginianum
GTTGAAGGTGTAGCTCCGACTGTTGGGTGTCCAAAGTATGGTAAGGGTCGTAGTGGTCTATGCTTGAGGGGCACTAACACTTATTTTAGTTGTGGGGATATGGGTCACAAAAAGTTTGAATGCCCTCGGTATTGCAACAAGGGTAAAGGTTGTGAATTTGATAGAGGGGGTTCTCCAAGGCATAATCGTTTCTATGCTCTTCAAGGGAGGTAAGAAGTGTTTGATGTTATTACCGATAAGTTGAAGTTTCCTTGGCTTTGATGTGTGTGCATTGTTAGGGCCGGTGTGCCATTGTTTCTCTCTTTATTCTTTTTGGTTGCTAGAAAGTCCATAAGTGTCGATCCATGTTCATCTTGCATTAGGTTTTTCCTTGTGACTTGTTAGAGTTGGTGTGGTGGTTTGTTGTGTTATACTTGGGATGGAGTAGTTGCATGCATGTTGTGTCTTCATGGAGATTGGTTGATGTATGCATTGGCTATGTTTATGGGTCTCTAGAGTAGGGTCTTAAAGCCCTACCTTTATATATTTGTGGTGGTCTCTAGTAATGAGGTATTAAATTGTGTAGATCTTGTTAATTATTTGGGGGTAGTGTTGCGACTCTTGGAGGATGAGAGGTTGTTTACTAAAAGATGATAAGTGAGCTTTGTGAATAATAAGAAGGTCATTAGAATATTTTTTTAAGGGGGGTAGAGGTGTTGCCTTAGGTTTTGCCTTGTGACTTGTTAGAGAAGGTTGGCCCTACTCCTGCCACTTGGGTTTTTTTTAAGAGCATATATAAGGGGGGTAGAGGTGTTGAAGGCACACTGAGGCGACTGCATCAGACAGACATGGGCCCTCAGTGGCCACATCGGCATGCAGTGTGGGCGCATGCTAGCATGTACGGCTAGTCCGTGCTACGCAAACAAGCGCCCACAAAAACATGACAACGGTAGCTCATTGCTCGGTCGTCGAAGGTCGGTGGCGGCATTTCCCGCGGTGGTCCATAGGCTATTGGCGAGGAACAGCGATGCTTTTGTGCATGCAGTGAGTTTTAGATGCTGCTTATGTCAAGCTCTAGGCACCGCACAAACGGGGCCAAGCCAAGTATGGCCAAGCGTCGATGATCAACGAGGGCAGTGCCCAAGCAGGGACCTCAGCGTGCCTTCAACACATCTTGTGGGATTTAAATCATCCTCCCCCGGGTAGGTTCATATCTAGCGGGGCTTGCTTTGACCTTACAACGACGGCACCGGCTTCGGCATGGCATCCAATGCCGAGCGTCGGGGCAGGTGTCAGGCGTACATCGACGAAGCATTCGGACACATGACGCATGAGTGGTGTTCGGCGTGTGCAGTCAGGTTGGATCCCTGTTCGAGCAGCGACGTCCTGACTGGCACGACATCTAAGTCACGGGACGGGAGTAAATTCAAGCCCGTCTGAAGTCGATTTCCTATGCTGCATACCCACTGCCTAGGCATTATCGCGTGCAAACGGTCGCCTTTCACCCCTCGCACACCGTGCGCGGGGCAAAACCAAAAGCCGCCCTCGCATCCCACATCCTCCTCGCCTTGTCGTATGGGGGCGAGGTCTGCGAGCGGCGTCTTGGATTCTCGAACTCGGTAGACGCAGCAGGGACGGGGCCTCCACCCCTATCTGCCCAACAAATACGCTCCTTGCAAATAACGGTCGTGCTCGCCTTGGACCGGTCGTGCCCCCTCGGGGCGGAGCCGAGCTCATGCGATGGACGGCATCGCGGAGGAATGCTACCTGGTTGATCCTGCTAGTAGTCATATGCTTATGTCAAAGATTAAGCCATGCATGTGTAAGTATGAAAAAATTCAGAATGTGAAACTGCGAATGGCTCATTAAATCAGTTATAGTTTGTTTGATGGTACCTACTACTCAGATAACTGTAGTAATTCTAGAGCTAATACGTGTAACAAACCCCGACTTCTGGAAGGGATGCATTTATTAGACGTTCTTAGTTAGTGGAGTGATTTGTCTGGTTAATTCCGTTAACTAACGAGACCTCAGCCTGCTAACTATCTATACGGAGGTATCCCTTTGCGGCCAGCTTCTTAGAGGGACTATGGCCTTTTAGGCCGCGGAAGTTTGAGGCTATAATAGGTCTATGATGCCCTTAGATTTTCTGGGCCGCACGCGTGCTACACTGATATATTCAACGAGTTTATACCCTTGGCTGACAGGCCCAGGTAATCTTTGAAATTTCATCATGATGGGGATAGATCATTGCAATTGTTGGTCTTCAACGAGGAATTCCTAGTAAGTGCGATCTCCACCTCACATTGGGGATAGATCATTGCAATTGTTGGTCTTCAACGAGGAATTCCTAGTAAGTGCGAGTCATCAGCTCACGTTGACTATGTCCCTGCCCTTTGTACACACTGCTCGTCGCTCCTACCGATTGAATGATCCGGTGAAATGTTTGGATCGCGGCGACGTGGGCGGTTCGCTGCCCTTGACGTCATGAGAAGTCCATTGAACCTTATCATTTAGAGGAAGGAGAAGTCATAACAAGGTTTCCATAGGTGAACCTGCAGAAGGATCATTATCAAAACCTGCACAACAGAACGACCCGCGAACACGTTCAAACACCGGGAGAGCCACGCGGCGTGGGGCGCTCCGGCGCCGTCCCGCGGGTCTCCCCCTCGCCCCCTCTTCGAGGGGCCAAATGAACCCCGACGTGAAAAGTGCCAAGGAATACTCAAATGAGAGCCCTCTACCCGTGCCCCATCGGCGGGGCATGTGGGCTAATGCGTGCTTCTTTTGAAACCAAAAGGACTCTCAGCAACGGATATCTCGGCTCTCGCATCAATGAAGAATGTAGCAAAATGTGATACTTGGTGTGTATTACAGAATCCCGTGAACCATTGAGTCTTTGAATGCAAGTTGCGCCCAAAGCCATTAGGCCGAGGGCACGTTTGCCTAGGCATCACGCATCACATCACCCCCATATGCCGCTCGGTGTCGCGAGGGCGGATACTGGCCTCCCGTGCGCCTCACTCGCGCGGTCGGCCTAAATACAAGTCCACGTTGACAAGTAGTGGTTGTAACTCAACTCTCTTGGCACTACGGCCACAGCCCGTCGCGCGTACGTACTCCACAACCCTTCCGGCGCTAGCGTACTCCGACCGCGACCCCAGGTCAGGCGGGATTACTCGCTGAATTTAAGCATATCAATAAGTGGAGGAAAAGAAACTTACGAGGATTCCCCTAGTAACGGCAAGTGAACCGGGAACAGCCCAGCCTTAGAATCAGGCGGCTCCATCATTGGAATTGTAGTCTGGAGAAGCGTCCTCAGTGGCAGACCAGGCCTAAGTCCCCTGGAAGGGGCCGCTAGAGAGGGTGAGAGCCCCGTTGTGCCCGAACCCTATCGTACCACGAGGCGCTGTCTACGAGTTAGGTTGTTTAGGAATGTAGCCCAAATCGGGCGGTGAATTTCGTCCAAGGCTAAATACAGGCCAGAGACCAATAGCGAACAAGTACCGCGAGGGAAAGATGAAAAGGACTTTGAAAAAAGAGTCAAAGAGTGCTTGAAATTGTCGGAAGGGAAGCGGATGGGGGCTGGCGATGTGCCCCAATTGAATGTGAAACAGTGATGAGTTGGTCCGCCGATCGACTCAGGGCGTGGACCAGCGTGGATTGGGGGGCGACCAAAGCCTGAGCCTTCCATACACCCATGGAATGCCATCTCCTTGATCGTGGTAGGCAGCGCGCGCCTCTGGCGTGCTTCGGCATCTGCGCGCTCCAGACGCTGGCCTGTGGGCTCCTCATTCGACCCGTCTTGAAACACAGACCAAAGAGTCTGACATGTGTGCGAGTCAATGGGCGAGTAAACCCATAAGGCAAAAGGAAACGGATTGGTAGGATCCCTTGGAGGGGTGCACCGCCGACCGACCTTGATCTTCTGAGAAGGGTTCGAGTGTGAGCATAAAATGATTGGTGGGATCCCCTGGAGGGGTGCACCGCCGACCGACCTTGATCTTCTGAGAAGGGTTCGAGTGTGAGCATACCTGTCGGGACCCAAAAGATGGTGAACTATGCCTGAGAGGGGCAAAGCCAGAGGAAACTCTGGTAGAGGCCTGCAGCAATACTGACGTGCAAATTATTAGTCTGACTTGGGTATAGGGGTGAAAGACTAATCGAACCGTCTAGTAGCTGGTTCCTTTCGAAGTTTCCCTTAGGATAGCTGGAGCTCGCATGCGAGTTCTATCGAGTAAAGCCAATGATTAGAGGCCTCGGGGGTGCAATGTCCTCGACTTATTCTCAAACTTTAAATAGGTAGGACGGCGCAGCTGCTTCGTTGAGCTGCGCCACAGAATCAAGAGCTCTAAGTGGGCTATTTTTGGTAAGCAGAACTAGCGATGCGAGATGAATCAAAAGCCGGGTTACGGTGCCAAACTGCGTGCTAACCTAGATCCCACAAAGGGTGTTGGTCGATTAAGACAGCAGGACGGTGGTCATGGAAGTCAATATCCACTAAGAAGTGTGTAATAACTCACCTGCCGAATCAACTAGCCCCGAAAATGGATGGCGCTTAAGCGCGCGACCTACACCTGGCCGTCGGGGCAAGTGCCAGGCCCCAATGAGTAGGAGGGCACGGCGGTCGCTGTAAAACCTTGGGCGTGAGCCCAGGCGGAGCGGCCGTTGGTGCAGATCTTGATGGTAGTAGCAAATATTCAAATGAGAACTTTGAAGGTCGAAGAGGGGAAAGGTTCCATGTGAACGGCACTTGGAGGATGAGAGGTTGTTTACTAGCATTGTGATTGGTGCTCTAAGTAAGTGTATTTAAGGTTGACAATTGAGTTGAGGATTGTGAGTCCTTATAAGAGTGTAGAGGGAGGTTGGTAAGGTTGCATGAGTTTGGGGATTGCCTATGGTAGGGGTATAGTTTATCAGTTTGTTATGCTTCTAGGTGACTAGGATATGTTGGTGACTTTAGTGCTATAGCACTCTTTAAAATTATGGGTGATGTCAAGGATAAGTTGACTTAGGAAAAGGTCCTTGTGGAGGTGGATGGATGAGTGAAGAAGTTGGCTAATATCGATGTGGTGTTCGTCAAGGCCCTGTTGGTGGAGTCGTCCATTCGTATGTATCTCTCGGGGAGCATGTGTGGGATTATATATGTACCTCTTTCATTCTATTCAAACTTATGATAACATGTTAAGTCTTTATTTTATAATTTTGAGTCTCAAGTTTCGGCCCTTATGTCATTGCATGCATTCATTTTCATGTTAATAAGATTATGATAATTTTGATGTACATGTTAAAATTTCCTTGGAAATCATGTTTATGTGCATTGTTGCATTCATGTTTGGACTAAAGTCTTCATGACAACTTTCCTTGTGTACATTTCTTTGACATTCGGGGACAAATGTTCCCAAGGGGGAGATATTGTGACACCCTGTAACTTTATGCTCTTTTATATCCATGTTTCAAGCCTCATTTAGTTAGGTTGGTGGTGTACTAGATTCATGGGAGACTCCTAATACCTAAACGAGTTCAAGACTTACCACCAAGTTGGGTTTTGGGTATTATTTCATACAAGGGTCACCTTTAAACTAGCATAACTCTTAGTACATTTTAAACTGGGTGTCCCACGACCTTACAAATGAAAACCCTTTGAGTTAGCTTCGCAATGCAATTGGTTTCACCTCATTCTGAGGTTGGATGAAAGAGTTATGATCGTTTTCTTGAGGCCTCCCGTGCAGTGTTGTCACACGGACTGTTTGATGGCCAGTGTGGTCTTTGACGAGTCGTTTGGGGCGGCTGGGGTTGGAAAAGGCCATTTTTGGCATTAAGGAAGGTGAAACGGCTAGTGTTATGGGTCGTGTGGCTCACCACTAACCGTAGGGATGGCCACAAGGTGTGCCACAAGTAGCTTGTTGAAAAATAGGGAAAATGTGGCTAAGGGTGGTGCCACGAGCACTGTTGTGGGCCGTGCATAGTGGGATGGCCAGTGGCACTTCGATGTGTGGTAGCCTACAACATTTTATTTTTTTGTCTAAGTGAGGTGGGATGGACCAGTACACGGTCCGTGTAACACCACTCGGTCCGTGTAACACCACACAGTCCGTGAAGCATTCCATCAAAGTGACGAGACATCAATTTTTAAAAGTTTCCCAACTTCTATTTTTTCACTAAGGCACTCCACACAACCTGTGGAGTGCCACACGGCCAGAGAAGTCTCCAGTGAAACGACACTTTGCCAATGTTTCCATCCGTTCACTTATAGCGTCTCCGTAAATTTTAATTACTCTAATGCCCTTTTTAGACTTCTAATGATATCTTAACCTTCCTAAAAGACCTAAACAATATTTCAAAAGGATAAAACTCATTACTTTGATCTCAAATACACTCTCAATTCTCTCAAATGCCTCCATCAAGCCCCAATTCAATTTCAAGGAAACCCAAGAACAAGATTGGATTCAAAGATCATTTCCAAGCCTTTATTCTTCCCAATCTCAATTCCAAGCAACTATAGACCTAACGTTTGTGGGTTTCTATCATGGGTTCCTTTCACCCATGATTCCAAAGCTTCATTATCCTAAATTGAATGATTTCAAGTTGAGTTTACAAATGGGTTTGGGTTCTTCCACCCATGGTGTCTAAACCCTCTTTTATTAATATTTCATGATTTAAAGTTGATTTTACAAATGGGTTTGCTAGTATGAACATGTTTATGAACTATGTTAAAGCTATGTAAAGTTGTGACTATTTTGCTATGTTGTGAGCTATATATCTTGGATCTATTGTATGTTTTGATGAGGGGTTTTTATGTGAATGTCTTGGGGGTGTTTTAAGGTGTTGATTGATGGTTATACAATAGATTTTCTTGCATGATTTCATATCTAAATTGGATGGTCTTTTACCTCCACTTCATACCCCCAAAGTGTTTCATAAAATGTTCAGTCATGGTCTCTTGAGAAATTGAAGGTCCGAAGCATGAGATATGATATGAATGATGTTATGATGATGAAATTATCATATGTATATGACTATTCCTATATAAAGTGTTGCATTAGACCATATGATGAATCCTATATAAAGTGTAGAACTCGACCACACCCAATCTAGGGGGGTCTAAGCTCCCAGAAAACCTAGTGAATAGTTTGTACTTCTCCACCTAGTAATGGGGCTGCATCATCACTAACATAGATGGGGGTTAGTAATAATCAACCTAAATGAGGGTTAGTACTCATCCACCTAAGTAATAGGGTGGCATCATCACTAACCTAGATAGGGGTTAGTACTCATCAACCAAGATAAGGGTTAGTACTCATCCACCTTGGTAATGGGGTAGCATTATCACCAACCTAGATGAGGGTTGGTACTCATTGACCTAAGTGATGGGGCGACATCATCACTAACCTACCTAAGGGATGTACATTTGAAAATCTAGCTTTGTCTCTTCGTCACATATGATATCCTATACAAGCATGAGTTACTTAAGCATGTTTTACTTAAGCATTGATCATATATGGCATATAGTATATTTTGTCTATTACTAAATATCGTGCATTTTGACTATGATACCTAATTCTTGTTGCATTTCATCCTACATACTTAGTACATTCAAACGTACTAACCTAATTCTTGTTGCATTTCATCCTACATACTTAGTACATTCAAACATACTAACATATATTCTTGCCTACATGATATCACCATGTAGGAACCGATTCTCAAGTTGATCATCTTCCTCCTCCAAGTGGCTAGTCGGTGTTATTCCAAGTTTGTTGGTGAGTCCTACATTTTGGGGACCTTAGTCTATGTTGCTATTTTCTATGTATTAAGACACTATCTTATATTCTATTGACTGTAAGGGTGACCCCGGTAGCTTTGTCTTGGCCCCCACTCTATCTATGTATTTAGAGGTGTTTGTTTGACGAGTTGTGTATTTATGATATAAGTTATGACTCCTTGTCCTTGACGTTGATGTTTTGACAAGCTATCCCTTAGCCCATTATTCTTTTTTCTTACTTTATGCCTTTTATATGCTTCCGCGACCAAGGATGTGTAATGACAAGTTAAGAGTCTTGATTAGGGTTCCTTCGAGTTCCCTATTCACCGTGTCACATCTAGGCCCTAGGCTTGGGATGTGACACTTGGAATCCAAGGTAGACCATTCCTTAAACATGATTGAGGTACCAACCCCTCAATTGGTTGACGTACATGACCACCCTCCGTTAGAAGTGATTGAGGTATCAACCCCTCAATTGGTTGATGGCTTACCAACCCTATCTGTGGCAATTAAGGTATCAACCCCTTAGTTGGTTGATGGACATGACCACCATCTATCAAAAGTGATTGAGGTACCAACCCCTCGATTGATTGATGGCTTACCACGCCCATCTGAGGTGATGTGTTTTGTTTATTTTCCTTTAATACAATCCATATAAATGTTAAGGTCAGTAAAATCCAAATCTGAAAGGATTTCATTCTTAACTAATCTTAAAATCTTTCTTTGGATATGACCCAAAGGTTTATGCCACAAGTAAGTAGATTATTCATTCACAAAACTTCATTTGGTACAAATATTATGATGCAAAGTTAAGAGTGATTGGGCAAACAGATTATCAATATTTAGTTTGTATAACTTATCACAAAGAGTACCTGTACCAATGAGACAATTATGCTTATACAAACTAAAACATCCATTACGTGAATTAAAAGAGCATCAAGTCTAATCTAACTTAATAAAAAAAAACTCAACTTCTCAAAAGAGAAGGTACATAACAAGTTTATAACAAATCTAAGTGATGTTCAGTATCGAGAATCAACAGTAAGTCCCGATAGCTTAAACTAGAGCCTTCAGTCTATTCCCCATCTACATAAATATTTCATTCTTTTTTATTATCTGTGTTATAATGAATCCCTGCATCGTATTAGAAACATGAACAAGTCAACCAGAGTCAATCCACTAAGTACTGTAAGGAACTTCAATTAACTTTGATCTGAGACATGTAAAAGCACAAGGCCTACCTTTCTTCTCGAACCATGCCTTACGTTTCAGGCAATCTTTCTAAAAGTATCCAAGTTTTCCATAGAAATGACACTTATCATCTTTATGCTCCTTCTTACATACTTAAGATGATAACTTATTAACATTAAGTTGTTTCTGTTTTCCCTTAACATGTTTCCTTCATTTCTTTCCAGCTCATTGATGACTTACATAGTTGATGGAGTAGGTTCCTTAATTCTTGAGCCTTATTTTCTCTTGAACCAATATTTCGTGCAATTCATGCATATTCCATTTGTCTTTCATGGTGTTGTAGTTCATTTGGAAAAGGTCATACTCAAACGGTAATGAGTTTATGATGAATTGTACAAGGAAATTTTGTTCCACTTCTATCCCCAAGGACTTAAGTCTTGTTGTTATGTTTGTCATTTCAATGACATGTTCATGCATAGTACATGAACCATCAAACTTCATGGTGGTGAAAGTACTCATTAGTGTCCCAGCAAGAGACTTATCAGCAGTTTAGGAGGATTCTTCAACAAGTTTCAAAAATTATCTTGCATTCTTAGTCTTGGGAAGAGTAGTTTTAATATTGCCCGCAATATTCATTCGCATGAACTTTAGCCCTAACCTGTTAGACCGATCCTAGTGCTTATAATGGAATCTTTTCTCATATAGCTAGTTTTAGTAATAGCAATTAGTCTCTCAGTGTAAAGTGCAACATCCAGATCTAAACCTCTAAGATGGAATTTGATCTGTTGGCACCAATCTAAGAAGTTAAGTGCGTTAAAGGTCGTAACAGAGTCAGAACCCAAATGAAGGACAAATGCTGCAAATAAGCTATGCTCATCAATAATTCTTTGAGTTATATTATTAGATTTAGATATGGTTTATAAACTCTTAAATATATATTGATGTCCTCCTTTGGGCGAACATCAAAATACAACATTACACATAATGATGCTTAAGTATAAATTTTAACATTATTTGGTAATTTTAACATATCAATTAATAATATTCATTATCTTTGGATAAATAAACATCATTAACAATATATCTAAATTATCACGTTCATATTAATGGTTATAAGAACAATAATCAACATTTGGACGATACATAAATGTAATCAACCTTTGGGCGATACATAAATGTCTTATAACCAAAAACTTTAATTTATCCATATAAGAGTTATATCAGTTATAAGCATCAAAACAATGGATATTTAATTTAAGTTAATCGTTATTTTGGAATTAATCATTTATAGATTACATCACTTTGGTAATTAACTAATCTCACATATATTTACAAGTTAACATAACAAAAGTATTAAAACTTCTACACATCTATAACTAACAGTAATTATGATTTTTAGAATTTCACAAATAGGACTCATAAAGTTGAAGAAAACATTAGTTCTTAAACTATGCTCTGATACCACATGTAAGGATTCACCATAATTTAGATTGTCATACATAAACAATCTAACATAAAATTCTATCATAAATTCAAGATCGTAGAACTATATGATTTTCACATAACATATTAGTTTAGTCATGAAAATATACCAGAATCGGCCATGAGATCTTGACTTGATCGTTTGAGCGGAAGACTTTTTCTTATTCTTTAAAAGATATTAGTTTTCTCTCTCATGGCCTTATACTGATTTCTCAAAATTATTATTGATGGAGAGTGTAGTATTCTTCAATATTTATAGGTAGAGAGAGGACCAGTTACTTCAGTCCTACTTTCCATCATCATGGATAGAGAAGTTATAACTGTAAAAGAAACTTCCATAACTTCCTACTACCATATCATATGAAAAGACCCCAAAAAATGCCCAAAAACATGTCTAGAAATGCTCAAAATTTTAAATTCCATATATCTCAAAATTTATCGTTATTTCAAAATTCTAACTTCATATTCGAGGTCAGGGGGTCAAATTAGAGGGAAGAGGGTCTAACCCCTATTTTAGAGCAATCGAATCATAATTTTAAATTTCTAAAATTTCAATTTCCAAAGAGGATCCGCGACAATACCACAACGTGCAGCTGTCACAGACATGTATTAAATTGGCCTCCGTGATAGGTCCATATCATGAAGCTTTCTATTTTATTGCCAGTGATTTCTATCGCAGTCCAAGGCTTTAGGGTCTTGGGCCTAAGTGTTTCCAATCGTGTTTTTACATATACTTTGCCAAATTTCACGCTCATATCATCCTAAATATTTTCCAATACTCACTTAAACACTTAGTAATATTTTCACTCTCCAAACTCAAGTCCCAAACCCTCATCCTAAGATAAGGTATTCCTTCAAAGGTTCTTCTTCAAGTTTCAAGTCTCCATTTCCATCTCCAATCTTCACCAAGTTCATCTCTAAGCTAAGGTATGTGGGTTTCTTTCATGGGCTCCTTCTACCTATGATACCCAAGCCTCCTTTTACTCAAATTTTATGATTTAAAGTTGATTTACAAATGATTCTTGCATATTATGAAATTCACTGCACACTATGTTAAAGTTATGCAAAATTGTGACTATTTTGCTATGTATTGAGCTATAAATCTTGGATCTACTATAAGATTTGATGGGGTTTTGACGTATATTGCTTGAAAGTGTTAAAAGGTGTTGATTGATGGTTTTACAATGATTTTTTTGCATGATTTAATCTCTATATTTCATGATTTTATATTAGATAAGGTGTGATTATCATCAACCATATGAGGGGTTTATACCACACAACCACAAAGGGATTTATACCTTGAACAGCTAGCTTGGTCTCTTCTGTACATATGATATCCTATATGAGCATGAGTTACTTAAGCATATTTTACTTAAGCATTGATCATGCATACCATATTGTTATATTATGCCTATTGTTTAATACTATGCATTTTGATTATGATTCCTATCTATTGTTGCATTGCATCCTATATACATAGTACATTCAAACGTATTAACGTATACTCTTGCCTACATGATATCATAATGTAGGAACCGAAGCCCAAGTTGATCATCCTCCTCCACCTGGCTAGTTCGGTGCTTCTCAAGCTAGTTAGTGGGCCCTCCACTTCGAGGATGTTAGTCTACTCTCTCTCTTGCTATATATTGAGACATTCTTCTTTATGTTTTATTTGACTATGAGGGTGAGGCCGGTTGCTTTGTCTTGGCCCCTGCTATTATCTATGAAGTAGAGGTGGTTATTGGACATGTTTGTATCTATGATATGAGTTGACTCTTGTCTCTTGATTATGATATTATGCAAGCCTTCTCCCTTAGCCCCGGTTTCCCCATTTGTTTATCTCTTGATGCTTGATAGATTATTTCATGACCAAGGATGTGTGATGATTCTCTAAGAGGCTTGCTTGGGGTCCCTTCGGGTTACCCATGCATCGTGTCACGTCTAGGACCTAGGCTTTGGTCATGACAAGCTTGCAAAACCCTAAGTTGATAAATCCTTAGAGTCCAACCCGCACATTGATAAAAGTCCTATTCATGGTTGTGAAGCACACCATGACTGTGAGTAGGAGGCTATGAGTCACTTTAGTAAATGTTTTCCTTCTTTATGTTCTATGTCATGCTATAAAGTTGTGATGAGTTTTCCCCCTAATGATTTTTCTTTCCTATTCTAGATCATGTCAAACACTCGGGGATGAAAGGCTTAAACTCTCAAGGAGCAACCCAGCAATGGTGAGCTCCGGGATGCTCTTATTATGCTTGCCCAAGTGGTGGCCAACCAAGTCAATCAATAGGCCCAAGCCCCTCATGCTACTATCTTGGGAGCTAGGGTAAGAGACTTCATGAGGATGAATCCTTCAATTTTCTATGGGTCAAAGTGGATAGAGATCATTAAGAATTCATTAATGAGGTCTAGAAAATCTTGAATATCATGGATGTTAGACCGAATGAAAACGTAGAGTGATTCAAAGGGGTAGCTCAAATATGGTATTATCAATGAAAGGGTGAGAAGGGGTTTGGTAATGTGGTGTTTGGTAAGGAGTTCAAATTAGCTTTCCTTAACCTATTTTTCCCTCTTGAGCTTAGGGAAGCTAACTTGGTAGAGTTTATGAACTTGAAACAAGGTGCTATGAGCGTGAGGGAGTATGCCCTCAAGTTTAATCTACTTTCAAAGTATGCTCCTCATTTGGTGGCTGATCCTAGATCTAGGATGAATAAGTTCGTGATGGGGGTCTCTAACTTGGTAAGTGAAGAATACCGGTCTGTCATGCTAATTTGTGACATGGACTTGTCTTGATTGATGACATCTGTCGAGCAAATGGAGGAGGAAAAGATGAGAAAGAGAAAAGGGCATAAGGCCAAGAGGGCTCGATTTGAGGGTAAATTCCTAAAGGGTGCTAAATTTCTTCAAGGCCAAGGCCCTTTTCATGCTACTATTAGGGAGTTTGCCAATGATTTTCTTAGACCTCAAGGTGTTGGTGGGGTGGCTTCTATTGGAGGCCCAAGTTTGAAGGAGCCATGGAGGCCCAAGTTTGAAGGGTTCTAATGCATGCTATGAGTGTGTGGAGTTTGGTCACAAGAAGGTGGATTGTCCAGAAACCATGGCAAGGTCCGGGGTGCTGATGCGGTTCCATTGGGGAGAGGTAGTCCTCATGGTAGTGCCCCAAGGCACAACTGATTTTATTCTCTATATGAAAGGCAAGGGGTTGGTGAGGTCCCTGATGTTGTTACCGGTATGTTGAAAATCATTGACTTTGATGTGTGTGCTTTGATTGATCCGGGTGCCACTCTTTCCTTTGTTACCCCTCTTGTTGCTAAAAAGTTTCATGTTGTCACTGAGTTATTGCATGAGTTGTATGAAGTGTCTACTCATATTGGTGCCTCTATTGTTGCTAGGAAAGTCTATAGGAGTTGTCCTATTTGCATTTTGCATAAATTGTTACCTTGTGATCTTGGTAGATTTTTATGTCATACTTAGGATGGATTTGTTGCATGCTTACTATGCTTCTATTGATTGTATAACCCATAGGGTCAAGTTTCAATTTCCCAATGAACCCATCCTTGAGTGAGAGAGTCAAGATGTGGTGGTCAAGGGAATATTCATTTCATGCATTAAAGCCCGTAAGTTGATTTCTAAGGGGCGTTTATATCATCTTGTGAGGGTATAAGATCTGGAGTCCAAAGTCCCTTCCATTGAATCGGTCCCATTGTAAACGAGTTTTTTGATGTCTTCCCAAATGACCTTCCTAGTGTTTCTCCAGAAATGGAGATAGATTTTGGCATAGATCTCCTCCTCGACACTCAACCTATCTCCATTCCCCCTTACCATATGGCTCCGGCGGAGTTGAAGGAGTTACAGGAATAATTGAAAGATTTATTGGAAAAGAGATTTATTAGACCTATTCAATCACTTTCGGGTGCTTCGCTGTTGTTTGTGGAAAAAAGGGATAGGTCACTTAGAATGTGTATTGACTACTAGCAAGTCAATAGAGTCACTATAAAGAATAGGTATCCTCTTCTAAGGATTGATGACTTGTTTGACCAATTGCAAGGGGCTAGCTTCTTCTCTAAGATTGATCATCGATCTGGATACCATCAAGCGAGGGTGAGAGAGTGTGATATTCCAAAGATGGCCTTTCGGACTAGATATGGGCATTATGAGTTTGTTGTGATATCGTTTGGGTTGACTAATGCACCGGCAATCTTCACAGACCCAATGAATAGGGTGTTCAAACCTTACCTTGATTCCTTTGTTGTGGTCTTCATTAATGATATATTAATCTATTCACATAGTAGGAAGGAGTATATGGGTCATTTGAAGGTGGTGTTATTTGTTGTGGTCTTCATTGATGATATATTAATCTATTTGCATAGTAAGGAGGAGCATATGGGTCATTTGAGGGTGGTGTTGTAAAGATTGAGGGAGGAGGAATTGTATGCTAAATATGATAAGTGTGAATTTTGGTTGAAGGAGGTTGTATTTTTGGGTCATGTTGTGTCGGGGGATGGTATAAAAGTGGACCTTAAGAAAACTGATGTCATTAGGAATTGGCCTAGACCATTGACCCCATCAGATATTAGGAGCTTCTTGGGCCTTGCAGGTTACTATAAAAGATTTTTGAATGGGTTCTCCTCCATTGCTTCCCCTGTGACCAAATTAACTCAAAAGAAGGTTAAGTTTGTGTGGACCGATGAATGTGAGAGAATTTTTCAAACATTGAAGGATAGGCTTGTGTCCACTCCTATATTGTCACTATCGAGTGGGCTTGAGGGTTTTGTTGTGTATTATGATGCATCTAGAGTTGGTTTTGGTTATGTTCTAATGCAAAATTATAAGGTCATAGCTTATGCTTCTAGACACCCCAAGGTACATGAAAGGAACTACCCTACCAATGATCTAGAGTTGGTCGTCATTGTGTTTGCATTAAAGATTTAGCATCATTACTTGTATGGGGTGCATGTTGATGTCTTCACCAATCATAAGAACCTTCAATATGTCTTCACTCAAAAAGATCTCAACTTGAGATAAAGAAGGTGGCTAGAACTTCTCCAAGATTATGACATGAGTATGCATTATCATCCGAGTAAATTAAATGTGGTGGCGGATGCTTTGAGTCGGGTGTCCATGGGTAGCCTAGCACATGTTGATGGTGGTGATAGGGAAATGGCTAGGGAGGTGCATAGATTGGCTAGATTGGAGGTTAGGTTGGAAGAGGTTGGTGATGATAGTGTTGTGGTTATTGATGGGTCTAAGTCTTCTTTGGTTGATGAGATGATAGCAAAAGAAGATCTCGACTCTTTCTTGCTTGTATTGAAGACCTTGGTGAAAGAGGGAAAAGTAGAGGTTTTCTCCCAAAGGGGAGATGGTTCCCTTAGGTAACAACGTAGGTTATGTGCGCCTTATGTTGATAGTTTGAGGGAGAAGATCCTTGATGAGGCCCATAATTCTTCTTGTTCTAGCCACCCTGGTTCCACAAAAATGTATAGAGACTTGAGAGATGGGTATTGGTGGGGAGGCATGAAGAGGGACATTGCCAAATTCGTTTCCAGTTATCATAGTTGTCAACAAGTCAAAGCCAAATATCAAAGGCCGGGTGGCCTAACCCAAGACATAGAGATTTCAACTTGGAAGTGGGAGGGGATTAATATGGATTTTGTGGTTGGGTTGCCCAAGATTAGAAAAGGTTTTGATTCCATTTGGGTAATGGTTGATAGGATGATGAAATCGACTCACTCTCTACTGGTCAAGACCACATACGCGGATGGATAGTATGCAAGGTAGTACAGGATGACGAAATCGGCTCACTTTCTACTGGTTAAGACCATATATGGGGCTGAAGAGTATGCAAGGTTGTACACCCATGAGTTAGTGATGTTGCATGGGGTTCCTTTGTCCATCATATCAAATCGTGGTTCACAATTCACTTCACACATTTGGAGGTCCTTTCAAAAGGGTCTTGGTACCAAATTTCAACTTAGTACGGCCTTTCACCGTCAAATGGATGTCCAAGACAAAAGAACCATTCAAACACTTGAGGACATGCTAAGGGCTTGTTTATTGGAGTTGAGGGATAGTTGGGATAACCATCTTCCTTTGATTGAGTTTGCCTACAACAATAGCTATCACTCTAGTATCGGTATGGCTCCTTTTGAGGCTCTTTGTGGGAGACATTGTAGACCAGTTGGTTTGTTTGAGGTTGGAGAGGTGGCTTTATTGGGATTGAATCTGGTTATGGAGGCTCTTGAGAAGGTTCAAATGATTAGGGAAAGGTTGAAGACGGCTCCAAGTCGTCAAAAATCTTATGCCGATGTGAGAAGAAAAGACCTTGAATTCAAAGTGGGTGATTGGGTTTACTTGAAGGTTTTGTGACACCCTATAACTTTATGCTCTTGAATATCCATTTTTCAAGACTCATTTCGTAAGGTTGGGGGTGTACTAGATTCATGGAAGACTCCTATATCTAAACGAGTTCAAGACTTACCTCCAAGTTGAGTTTTGGGTC
>DF359373.1:0-13270 GCA_000787875.1 Solanum virginianum
GATCTCAAATAAATTTTGAAAAATATGGTTGCACCCTGAAGCTGGTCAAAATTCATCCATTATAGGGAGAGGATACTTGTTCTTTAATGTTACTTTGTTCAATTCTTTGTAATCAATACACATTCTCATAAAACTATCATTTCTCTATCAAATAAAACAGAGCACCCCATGGAGATACACTCTGATGTATGGTCCCCTAACTCAAGAGATCTTGAAGTTGCTCCCTAAGCTCCTTCAATTTAACCATGTCATCCGAAACCTTGCTCTGGACATACCTCATCTAATTTCATCTACACCCAAGCCATTTCAAATTAAAGTAAAATCCAATGTTGACCACCCATCCATATCTTAAATCCATTACCTCTAAGCTGGGTCAAATTTCAAACCATGCAACGTATCAAGACGCACAACAACTACGCATAATATGAACAGAAGAGGGAATTTCCTAACAGTCTCCATAGCCTCCTAAGGATAAGCAACAAACATCTCTGCACCGATCCTTAAGACTCTACTTGACTGGGCTTGTACACATGTGAGACCTATGAACCTGGGGCTCTGATACCAAATTGTCATGACCCAAAATTTCAAGCGTGATGGCACTCACCTAACCCACCAAGGTGAGTCAGCCTAACACTTGCAAATTCAAACATAATAATAATTGCGGAAGATGAATAGGCTAATACGACAGTTAATCAGATGAATACCAAACTACAACTATCCCAAGGATGGGTGTCACATGTACAAGCCACTAAATAAAGAATTTTCGAATAAAATACATGTCTCAGATGTCTAGTTTTCAAATAGAACATAACATAATAATGGATTCCTTGAAGGTCTGCTCACAAGCCTCTAAATAAAGAATTCTCGAATAAAATACATGTTTCAGATGTCTAGTTCTCAAATAGAACATAATATAATAATAGATTCCTTGAAGGTCTACTGAAGACTTAAGCCGCTACCTTACGAATAATCTAAAAGCTCGATCCTGTAATGAGAAAAGTCTAACCAGAGGGATCGGGCTCGCATCCTACAAAAATGTGGCAAAGGGTGAGTACCAAATACCACGCGGTGCCCAACGAATGGAACTAACTTAAAGTAAAATAATGAAGAACCAAGTAATTCCCTAACAACCAACCACATACCGCCAGAATACAAACCTGCACTCAAAAAAAGTCCCAGAACAATATATATATATATATATATATATATATATATATATATATATCATATGTAGAAAATTATTAGAATGTAGATATAATCATCACTTAGTATCACGCCTCTAAGGGTCACAATCTAACAACTATTCTACAATACAATAATTCATAGCCTTCACAATTACACTATCTGAAATTATATGATCAAAGCCTATAATAGTATAATTCTCATTATCCCACTTTCAAGTCATAGAGGAAAATTCTATAATTTATCAAGTTCACGCTAATTCATCAAGTGTCATTAAGTTAATAATAAAACTAATCATGTAAAGACATAAACAAGTCAAATGATATAATGAATAACCAATCTACGCTAATTCATCAAGTGTCATTATGTCAATACCAAAACCAATCATGTAAATACATAAATAAGTCAAATGATATAATGAATAACCAATCACAATAGCACTCCATATAATCATAACAAACCAGAGCATTATGGGATGAAATGAATATCGTGAGATGCAAATGATGCTATGCAATGTCAAATAATAATGATACATGTCTGTCCTGCGATACACATCCACTGATCATAAACATGCCTCAGTCAGAATCCATGGGGGCCACATATGGACCACATATCTGTCTGAATCATTTCCCTTCAGCAATTTTCATTTCATATCTAGCCGAAACTATTTCCCTTCGCCTTTTCATTTCTTTTCTTTTTCACTAACCGGAACCATTTCCCTTCGGCTTTGCATTTATTTTTTTTCATGTTCACATAGCACTTGTCACAAATTCAATGCAAATGGGCATGTTCACAGAATAATGAGGAGATGAAAAATATTAATACAACTCATAACTACATTGTCTCAATACAAAATCAACAATATATCTCAAAATAGATTTTTCATCACTTAAGCACACTTTTGAATTCAAATACCATAAATGTAACAATATCCTCAATCTTAATACGATCCCAACCTTAACAACATTCACATCTAAAAGTAAGTATTACTTCGACATCAATAATAAATAATCACTATTTTCACATATAATAAATCTCCATCATTAATTAAGAAGTCAAATGTCACCATAGGATAATTATCCAAATCAAAATATTTCAATCAAAGCCTACACAAATTCATCTCTACCCCAAAACACTCAATTGTACACACATTAGAGCATACAAAGTTCAACAAATTTAACAAAAGGTTAGAAATCCACTTGCCTTAGTCGAATCACGATCAACCAAACACTTGAGCCTTTTCCTTTTGAATAGAACCCGTAGCACCACGATCTAGTCAAATAATAATCACAATAAGATTTTAAAACTAAACACCTAAACTACTATATGTCTAACCTAGACTCGAAAATTATCCAATCAATTCTATAACCAATTTTCATAAATTTCAACTTAGGGTTAGGTCTTAATTCCTCCAAATAATATAAATTTAATACTACCTATTTGTCATAATTATACAAAATACCTAACCTTATATCAATTCATTAAAGTTTTCTACAAATCCACTCTTATACGCAGGTTGGCACTTACCTGGTGCACTGGTCGCCTCCCCCTTCTTTATTTTTCTTTCTTTCTTTGCATCTGATCCATTCTTCCTCTCCTTCATTCTTTTCTTTTCCTTTGTTTTCAAACTTCTCTATAGGGCTGCATGTGCAGCCCTTTTTCTTATATACTTTCTTCTTCTTTTTTTTATATAATAATTAAAATCCTACTAACCTATTTTAATAAATATACTATAAGTAGTAAAAGATGTTACATAGATTATCACTTTTACCCACTAATTAATTCAATTATCTAAAATTACTTCTCAATTAAATAATCAAACTATTGAATAGTTCAAAACGCCCCTTTAATATTCACAAGATAAATATTTTATAATATACGAAACTCTATATCTCAAAATGACTTAACGGGTTGTTACAGTCCAACTCATGTCGTATGAGCTGAATAATGTTATGATGATTATAGGATGATGAAATGATGATTGAAATGTAATGGTTTGATGAGCTAGTTCTATGAAATGCTTAATCCGAAAAGGGACGGGCTCCCATAAGGACGGCCACTTAATTCAAAAAGGGATGACCTCCCATAAGGAAGGCCACTTAATCAGAAAAGGGATGGACACCCATAAGGAAGGTCACTTAATCCAAAAATAGATGGGCACCAATAAGTTGGGTCACTTAATTCGAAACGGGATGGGCTCCCGTAAGGAAGGTCACTTAATCCGAATAGGGACGGGCTCCCATAAGAAAGGTATCTCCAAAAGGTCTTATATTATGTCGGTTGAGGCTTCTTTACACATTTATATTATGATTTATGTAAGATGAATGATTTATAAAGCATGACTTACTTAAGAGATGGTTATATATGTCATATTGTTATCATGCTATCTATGATTATTATTATGCATTTTGGTTATGATGCTTATCTCTTATTGCATTGCATCCCCCATACTTAGTATATTCAAACGTACTAATGCTTACTCTTGCCTACATAATATCCCCATGTAGGGACCGGAGCTTCTGTTAATTCTTCTTGTGGCTAGATGGATTGTTCAAGTTAGCCTTTGGTGAGTCCTCCATTCCGAGGACAAGGACTAATCTCTCACACTATGTAATAAGATTCTTTTTTTATACTTATGACTATGAGGGTGAGTCCAATTGTATGTCTTAGCCCATGCTAAGTATCTATGTTTAGAGGTGTTGTTGGATAAAGCTATGTATTTATGCTATGAGTTGACTCTATTATCTCTTGACTCTATGTTACGACAAGTTCTCTCTTAGTCCCAATTCCCCTTCTTTATGGTTCTTATGTATTTTAATTGCTTTCGCAACCAAGGATGTGTAATGATATGCTACGAGGCTTGTTTGGGATCCCTTCGGGTTCCCCATTCGCTGCTCACTTGTAGCCCCTTGGCTCGGGTCATGACAAAGATGATATCAGTGCACTAGGTTGATAGATCCTTAGAGTCTAACACACCATGTTAATTAGAGTCTTATTCTTGTTTGTGTTATGTACCACAACTATGAGTAGGAGACTATGAGTCATTTTAGGAAATATTTCCCTTATTCATCATCTATGTCATGCTTTAGAAGTGAGATAGGGCTTTTCCCTATAACGAATTTGCTCTTCTAGTTGATCATGCCACTTTAAAGAGGAAGGCAAAGGAATGTAAGTTGAAGGTTTTATTTTTTATATATTCGAGTTTACGTATTTCTTCTCTATTCTTTTGGTTTCTAGTGGGGCTTCTTGTGTGCCCAAGTTGTTATGTGAACCTTTGGTGTCTATCTCTTGGTTGAGTATATTGTTACTAGAAGGTTCATAGGTGTTGATCCGGGTTTGTATTGCATTAGGTCTTGCTTTGTGGCTTGTTGGAGTTGGCGTGGTGGATTTTGATGTCATACTAGGGATGGAATGGTTTTTTGCATGTTATATCTTCATGGATAGTAGAACCCATAGGATTAGATCGCGATTACCTAGTAAACCAGTCTTTGAGTGGGAGGTTGTCAAATGGTAACAAAAGAGGTAGGTCCATTCTTGTCTTAAGGTATAATTAATATCTAAGGGTTGTCCCCATGTTCTTATTACATAGTGGTCTATCTTGTGATCTTGGTTGACCTTAGCTTGATGGGTTGGAGGCCTTGCGGTGGTTTGATTACTTGCATAGCATGCTTTCAATGAGTGTAGAACCCGTAAGGTTGTAATATGTTGGTTAAGGATAGATGATCTATTTGGTCAATTACAATGGGTTAGTCATTTCTCTAAGATTGAATTTTGGGTCCAGTTTTGTCTCCAAGAGAGGATGAAGATAGGTAGTACCCTTAGGTGTCTTTTCGAATTAGGAGTGAGCATTATGAGTATTGGTGGAGATGTTTAGTTGATTTATGCATTGGCTATATCTATGGGCTTCATGAATAGGGTCTTAAAACCCTAACTTGATATGTCTATGAGGGTCTCTAGTGATAAGATATTGAATTGTGTAGAGCTTGTTAATTATTTGGGAGTAGTGTTGCTAGTCTTAGAGTATGAGAGGTTGATTACTAAAACATGATAAGTGTGCTTTATGGATAACAAGAAGGTGGTTAGAATTCTTTAAGGATTATGATATGAGTGTGCTTTAGTTCTTTTTTCGGTAAGGCTAGCATTGTGGTTGGTACTCTAAGTAGGGTGACGATGGGTAGCTTAGCATATATGGATAATGGTGGCAAAGAGGAGACTAGTGGGGTCCATCGATTGGCTAGGTTGGAAGTAGGTTGAGGGAAGTTGGGAATGGTAGCATAGTGTCCTTGGTGATTCCGAAGCTTCTTGGGTTAAGAGGTCTACATTAGGCAAGGCCTTGATTCCGCCTTGTTAGAGTTGGAAGTTTTGGGTAAGAAAATGATAGAGTAGAGGTTGTCTCCCAAGGGGGAGATGGTGGTTGTGGTACCAAGTGGACTAAGTATGTTTAAGGGTGACAATTGAGTTGAGGATTGTGAGTCCTTATAGAGTGTAAAGGGAGGTTGGTAAGGTTTCATAAGTTTGGGGATTGCCTATGGATGTAGATATGGTTAGTCCTATTCTTCATGCTTCTAGATGGATAGGATGTGTTGGTGACTCTAGTGCTATAGCACTCCTTGAAATTATGGGTGATGTGGAGGACAAGTTGGCCTAAAAGAAGGTTTCGATGGAGGTGTTGGATGGATGAGTGGAAAAGTTGGTTAAATATGATATGGTGTCTGTCAAGACCCTTTGGAAGAGTCGTCCATTCATATGTATTTCTCGGTGAATTGGTGCGCACATGGAGAAGCAATATCCGTATCTCTTTCATTCTATTCAAGCTTATGATGACATGTCAGGTCCTTTTTATGATTCCAAGTCTCAAGTTTTGACCTTATGTCATTGAATGCATTCATGTTCATGTTAATAAGATTATGAGAATTTTGGTGTACATGTTGAAATTTCCTTGGAAATCATGTTCATGTGCATTGTTGCATTTATGTTTGGGCTAAAGTCTTCATGACTACTTTCCTTGCGTAAGTTTCTTTGACATTCGGGGACGAATGTTCCTAATAGGGAGATATTATGACACCCCATAACTCTATGCTCTTATATATCCAAGTTTCATAGTTTAGGGGTGTATTAGGTTCATGGGTTTGGGTGTTGGGTGTTGTTTGGTTGAGTTTTGGGTGTTGTTTCATATAAGGGTCAACTTTAAACTAGCATAATTTTTAACAGAATTGGAATTGGGTGGCCCACAACATGTTTAATGAAAGCCCTCTGAGTTAGCTTCACAATGCACTTGGTTTCACCTCATTCCGAAGTCAGATGAGGGAGTTATGACCATTTTCGTAAGACCCTCCAGTGCACTAAAGCCCCACGGGCGCCTATACGGGCAGTGGTGTCTTGTACGGGTCGTGTGAGGTGCATTGAGTTGGAAAAGGCCATTTTTGGCCTAAGACATGGGGTATGACCAGTGGCACAGGCCATGAGGCTTGCCACTGGCCATGTGGCTGGTCATGGGGTGAGTACAAGAGTGGAATTGTGGGCATTTAGGGGAGTTTTCTTGCTAAGTGTTGTGCCACGCCCCCTCATCACGACCCGTTTCATGGGGCATGACCCATCGCCCTTGACATTAAGTCTGGGAAACACTTTTTTGCATTAATTATGGTGCCATAAGCCCTCCACATGGGCCGTGAAAATCCACATGACCCGTGGAGGCCTCCGTGGTCGCGACGAGAAATCTTTTTCCAATCAATTTCTAACTTCAATTTTTAGACTAATTACCTTGTCATGGGAACTCAACACAACCCATGGAGTGCCACACGACCTGTGGGACATTCCTTGGGGCAACACTTTGCCAAATTTTCCATCCATTCACTTTGGCGTCTTCGTAAATTTTAATTACTCTAATGCCTTTTTTAGAATTCCAATGCTATCTTAACCTTCCTAAAAGACCTAAACAAGTTTCCAAAGAATCAAACTCATTGCTCTCATCTCAAATAGACTCTCAATTCTCTCAAAAGCCTCCATCAAGCTCCAATTCAATTTCAAGGAAAACCCAAGAACAAGAGTGGATTCCAAGATCATTTCTAAGCTTCCATTCTTCCCAATCTCAATTCCAAGCAACTCTAGACCTAAGGTATGTGGGTTTTAGCCATTTGGTCCTTCCACCCATTGTTCCTTAACCTCCATTTTACTCAATTTGCATGATTTAAAGTTGATTTTACAAATGAGTTCGGTAGTATGAACATGTCTATGAACTATGTTAAAGCTATGTAAAGTTGTGACTGTTTTGCAATGTTTTGAGCAATAAATCTTGGATCTATTGTAAGATTTGGTAAGGAGTTTTGATGTATATTGCTTGAGGTTGTTACAATTTATTTATTGATGGTTATACAATGGATTTACTTGCATGATTTCATTTCTAAATTGCATGGTCTTATACACTATTTCACACCCGCCAAGTGTTTGATAAAATGTCCGGTTATGGTTTCTTGAGCAATTGAAGGTTCAATGCATGTTTTATGAGCTGAATGATGTTATGATGATTATATGATGATGAAATGATGATTGAAATGTAATGGTTTGATGAGCTAGTTCTATGAAATGCTTAATTCGAAAAGGGACGGGCTCCCATAAGGAAGGCCGCTTAATTCGAAAAGGGATGGGCTCCCATATGGAAAGCCACTTATTCCAAAAAGGGATGGGCTCTCATAATAAAGGCCACTTAATCTGAAAAGGGACAAGCTCTCATAAGGAATGTCACTTAATCCAAAAAGGGACGAGCTCTCGTAAGGAGGGCCACTTAATTCGTAAAGAGACGGGCTCCCGTAAGAAAAGTCACTTAATCCTTAAGGGGACAAGCTCCCGTAAGGAAGGTGGCTCCAAAAGGTCTTATGTTATGTCGGTTGAGGCTTCTTTACACATTTATATTATGATTTATGTAAGATGAACTATTTCCAAAGCATGACTTACTTAAGAATTGGTTATACATGCCATATTGTTATTATGCTATCTATTGGTTATGATTTATGTAAGATGAACTATTTCCAAAGCATGACTTACTTAAGAGTTGGTTATACATGCCATATTGTTATTATGCTAAAGTCTTCATGACTACTTTCCTTGCGTAAGTTTCTTTGACATTCGGGGACGAATGTTCCTAATAGGGAGATATTATGACACCCCATAACTCTATGCTCTTATATATCCAATGATCCCTATCTGTTGTTGCATTGCATCCCCCATACTTAGTACATTCAAACGTACTAACGCATACTCTTGCCTACATGATATCCCCATGTAGGGACTGGAGCTTCTATTGCTTCTTCTTGTGGTTAGATGGATTGTTTAAGTTAGCCTTTGGTGAGTCCTCCATTCCTGGGACAAGGACTAATCTCTTACACTATGTAATAAGATTCTTTTTATTTATTTTTTTATACTTAAGACTATGAGGGTGAGTTTGGTTGTATGTCTTGGCCCTCGCTAAGTATCTATATTTAGAGGCATTGTTGGACAAAGCTATGTATTTTTCTATGAGTTGACTCAATTATCTCTTGACTCTATGTTACAACAAGTTCTCCCTTAGTCCCAATTCCCCTTGTTTATGTTTCTTATGTCTTTTAATTGCTTCAGCGACCAATAGTTCCCCATTCGCCGGTCACATCTAGGCTCTAGGCTTGGGTTGTGACAATTTCGCCCGTGAAACATTAATGCCATCATTGAAATTAATTTTTGCAGAACCCATGGTTTTCTTAGAGAGAAGTTATTTTCTTCTTATTTACGAATGAGCAAATGAAGTGGCGAATTTGAATGAGTGAAAGAGTAATTAGCAAGTAAAAGTTGATATGTATTTATGAATGAAGCAAAGTGTTGATATATGTTTCTTTCGTAAATATGGAATTGGCTGATAGAATGCTAGTGTTAAGTAAATGTCTATTCATTCACCACAATTTGTGACTACAGCCGTCTTCTTTCATAACTTTCATAAAGCACTGTGCATTCCAACAATCTGAGGAGATAATTTGTAAAGGAGGGGAAGAAGATGGGAAAAAATGATATCATGATGGAAATCCTCCATTAACAAACATTACAGGATTAGACGGTTAATTTAACAATGAGAAAATGTCATAGCTTAATATAAACATTTAGTTTATTTTTCAAAGGGTGTGTCTTTTGAGAGGAGGTGTCTCTTAATATCTTTTAAAAAATAAATAAAGATTTTAGAAATTGTTAAAATGCCAAAAAAAGAATGAAAAATAAATAAATAAATACAAATCATGGATTGTGGTGACGCCACGTAGGCGGATTCCCAATGCTCTTTTATATATATATATATGATTGTGTTAGAAATTATTTATATACAAATCAGTCATCAAGTTAATTCGATCAAAACAGCCATTGTTATTTTTTATTTTTTTGAGTTCATTATTCTAAAAAGTATATTTTTTAAAAAATGATAATAAATTATAAAATATTATATTTTTAGAGCATATCTATTACTTCTACACCTTTCTATCATGCTCATTTTCAACTTGTTGAGTCTACTCTCATACCAACTACTATCATTATAGGGGTGATGAGTTCAAAAGTCATCTCTATTATTTTTTATATAAATTTTATGGAAATGTTTTGAGTTTGTTGTTATATAACTTATTATTTTTTAACTTTTTTTATTTACTCTAAACGTATAAGTTTTTCAGCTTTTTTTAGTTACTATAAAATATACATTTTTTTAAAGAAATTTTTGAGTTATTCTAAACGAACTTAGTATGTTATAGTAGAGCAAAACCATTTTCCACATGCACTATATATTACGGTGACAAACAATGGCATGCATGTGGAATGGTTAACCTCTTATTATAACTAAGAATGTGTTTGCTTTGGAGTAAAAACAATTAAAATGACTTTCTTGAATTGACATCAGCTTATAAATATGATTAGTGATATAATTTAGGAATAAATATCTGTAACTCCCATTCTAGTACTTAATTACCTCGGGATCAGTAGACTTTCTCTTATAGTTAAACCATTTTCCTTTGTGCAAGTTCTTGACCTACTGGAGGGTTGTGCTCTTTCTTTTTTGGGAGAGTATGTCAATATAATCTTGATGAGGTGATGGGCTTTGCATCTGACATTCATTGGGCTTCTCTCTTTGGAATTCTGTGCCCCAACTACTAGGATAAGCTTGGTATACTATCTTCCCTTTATCAGCAGCTTGCATAATCGCATTTGCCACGCCCCGGGAGGGTACCCTTGGCATAGCCGGTACTCAGAGATTATTGCTAGCCCCCAAGCGAACTACTTAGCCTCATTGTCACATCAACTCGATAGCAAAAGAATAGTACTCAAATAAAGGACATCATGTGCATAAATATACTTTGACTCATGGTTTCAAATGCATAAATTTGGAATACAAAATACTCGACAATCCTCTACTCAATGTCGATAAAGCCTCTACTCAACAATCTAGAAAGTGTCATGACAGGCCATGAATACCTCAACTCAGAAAATAAAAGATACTCCATGATAGTAAGAAGATAAAAAGGCTCCTCCAAAATGCAAGGAGGGCTTACCAACTTTGGAATGTACTGATATAGATTACAATGGTGAATGGGTTGAAATGTGTCGTCTCTTATATCTGCATCATAAAATGATGTAGGCCCAGAATAGACATCAGTACATGGAATATACTGGTATGTAAAATAGCTCAAGAAAATAAGGCTCAACTTATTCATCTCAACTTAACAACTCATGCTCAACTCAATGTATGCACATTTGAAGTAAATCATGCCTTAAAAATATATATATGATAAATAGACTCATTTTGAAATATCATGCTTAATCAATATTGCTTGGGAGTTTCTCCTAACCGACATACCTCCCACCACCTATAATTAGATTATGGACAACGAATATGGCATCATTGCCTCGCCCATCCTTAATGTGCCACAGAAAAGGATACATCAACTCTCCCTCTTGGATTCCTTAGGGGTGTCCACTTGCAGGACAAGAGTCACTAGTATTTTGCTGAAACAATTGTCCTACGCTAGCAATGTAATTTGGGTGCTCCTCAATTGCCCAACTCTGTGCTCAATACTCCTCCCAAGAGTAAAATATGCTCAACATTATTAGTCAACTCAATCCTCAATGCTCAATCAATCAACTCAAATCTTAACCTCATTTGGGTTATCTCATCTCAAGTACTCATCATCCCATCTCATCATCATCATCATTAATAAATGTATTTTTGAAAAAAATATGTTTTGCATCATCATCAATGTATTCTCAAAAAGTCATTTAAACTCAATGCTCAATTTCATCAAAAGCTCATGCTCATGTAGACTTAGTAAATTATGCTCAAAACTCATACTCATGTACAAAAATAACCATCAGATTCATTTCAAAAAAGAGATGCATCAAAAAAGAGGTAAAGAATAATCAACAATTAGAGTCCATGCGAAGGAAAACAAGAACATACATTTAAATCAATTACACATTTTATTCAACTCAAAATGCTCAATAACTCAACTCAACATACTCACTCAAATCTTCAAAACCCAACCTCAACTCAAAATGTGCATGGATTTCTCAAAAATCATAAAACCTAAAGTGCATTCTAGCAAGTATAAAACTATAGCTCAATACCATATTGAAAGTATATAATGCAATAAAACTTCATAAAACATCAAGAGAATTCACAGTAAGTACATAATCTCAATATTTAAATAATATAATTTCTCAATTGTCAACTCTTTTACCAAACCTTGACTCAAGAAGTAGAAGGGCATGTGAGGTGCAAAATATCACACTTTAATTAGCCTTACATACCTGGAGTTTGAAGAAGTAACAAACTTTACGGTAGAACCAAGAACTTTGCTCCTCTTTCCCATCTCTTGCTCTTTTCCTTCTCCTCAAGAAATCCCTAAGTGAAGAATGGGGGAACATATGGATAAGAGTCCGTTTTTAGGACTTATATTTAGTCCACAATAGCTGGGGGTTAAAGAGAAATGTGTGGGAATTGACAAAAATAACCTTTCTCAAAAGCTGTCAAAATCTCATTACGAGCCCCGTTATGACCCGTACACCGTACTATGACTCATAAGACCCCTCTCTTAACCCTTTGACATAATTTTAGAGTTTTTGGATGTTGCTACAAGCCCACACTATGACTCGTACTCTGACTTATGACTCGTAACAGAGGTTTTGTAGTGTAACTCTACATTGGCAGCCTTCAGTACAATGGTCATAGCGTATACCTCCGAACTCGGAATAAGATGAAACCAGTTACCACATATGGATAGAATTATGGTTGTCACAATATCTCCGCTTTGGGATCATTCATCCTCGAATGATGAGTAAGAATGGGCATCAAGGCACGAAAATACTCGGGACTCATCTCAACACTCACCCAACAACTCCAATCTTAACTCTTCATTGACCTCAATAAACTCTACTTAGACTCAAGAATTAACACATCAATGCAAGAATGAAAACGTCGATTACATCAATGATAGGAATATCCCTCAACATCCTCATCATCAAGCGTGAATGGAAAGTCGAAATGTACTCAATTCAAATTGCTTGAACACCTCAAAAGTGAGTTCAACTCTATTTGAGAATGGGATCATCAAGGTGCATAACACTCCATGGGTAACTCCCAACCTCACACCTCATCTCAACTGCAGTCCCCTTTATGGCACTATATCATCAATTAAAAGCTTAAAGCTTTTGTTCAAATCACTTCCTAACCACATCCTCTTATTCCGTTCAAGCCTAATTCTAAGCCCCAAAGTGCTATTCCTAATGTTAGAACCAACATTTTTGTGCATTTGAACCATTCTGAAATTTGGGACTAATGTAGCATTATTAAAAAATTCAGAACTAAAGTGGCATTATTGGAGAGTTTGGGACCAAAGTGATATTCTTGGAAAGTTTGGGATTAAAGTGCAATTTTTTTAAAGTTAAGGTCTTGAAGAAAGTTAGGGTTGTCCCACTTGATTTATGTTAATTTTTGGTTGGGCCAAGTGGGGTGTAAGACCACACTTGGCATGTCTTGAATTAATTATATATATATATATATATATATATATATATATATATATATATATAT
>DF359373.1:15355-35681 GCA_000787875.1 Solanum virginianum
GACATGCATCTGGTATTTTTGAAAGTAAGTATTTTGGATATTTTAGATACATCAGCTTATTATGATTTTTTTCTTCAGTTGTTACTCTGATTTATATTTTGTATATTCTGCTTTACATACTCGGTACATATTTCGTACTGACCCCCTTTCCTTCGGGGGCTGCGTTTTATGCCCGCAGGTACCGACGTACAGATTAGTGATCCTCAAGCGTAGGGTTCCTACCTATTATTTGAAGAGTTCCCCTTGCTTCGGAGCCTATATTTGGTATATACATTTGATTATTATATTGCATCTATGTTATTCGAGGGTACGACGGGGCCCTGTCCCATCCTATAATTCTGTTTGTTTAGTTAGAGGTATGTGGACGCCTGTGTATGTGGGATGTGCCCATTTTATATGACTAGACATGTATAATACCTATGTTGGACAGTTTTAACCGCCGTGATAGCCTTGTCGGCCCGTATATATATATATATATATATATATATATATATATATCTCCGGGAGAACCAGGTATTGAGTGGACAGGTAACTCAATATTTTACTGGACTTTGTTGCTTGATAAGTAAATTGTGAATGTGGAATGTATCATTGTGATAACTGAAAGGAAATCTTCGGATGCGATCATACCAGCAATAACGCACCGGATCCCATCAGAACTTCAAAGTTAAACGTGCTTGGGCGAGAGTAGTACTAGGATGGGTGACCCCTGGGAAGCTAAAAGGCAAATGAAAAGGAAACTTCCCTTAAGTTGTTCACGTGGTTCGTAAGGCTGGTTTAACATTCGAGGACGAATGTTCTAAAGGGGGGAGGATATTAAAACCCGTATTTTTATGCATTGGAACCATTACAAAATTTGGGACTAATGTGGAATTATTAGAAAATTCAAGACTAAAGTAGCATTATTGGAGAGTTCGAGACCAAAGTGACATTCTTAAAAAGTTTGGGACTAAAGTGCAATTTATTTATTAAGTTAAGGTTTTGAAAAAAGTTATGGTTGTCCCACTTGATTTATGTTAATTTTTGGTTGGGCCAAGTGGGGTGTAGGACCACACTTGGCATGTCTTGAATTAATTATTTATATATATATGCAAGGATATCTTTTTTATTATTTTAACATCTACACTTAGAACAAAATTTGGAAAATAAGAACAAGTGGTAGGAAATTAATTGGTGGTGTCCACTTGACTAGTGTGGGACTTTGACTGGTGCAAGTGTGTCATGTGGACCAAAGGTTGTGTAGATATATACATACAATGTCTCCTATATTCTTATCATTTTTCTACACTTAGACAAAGTTAGCCAAAGCAAGAAGACAAAACTTGAAGAAAGACCAAGAAACTCTCAGCCATAAATAGTGGCTTTGGAAAAAATTTGCTAGCCATTTCAAAAGCATTTTGAGGTTACAAACCACCTATTTCGAATCTCCTAAGTAGCTTGGAAGCATTGTTAGAGCAAGAAAATCATTGATTTTTCACTTTGGCAACCCTAGCTCATTTAAGGAGTTGAAGTGCAAAAGGTATGATTTAATCTTGTTTTATGTGTTATGAAGGTTGTATGTATATTGTAGTATGTTAATTTGAAGGAAAATCATGAGGTATAGCATGTTAGAAGTGAGTTGGTTAAGCTAGGGTTAGGGTCAAATTAGTGGATGCATGTATATAATGTTATATTGTATTGGAACCATGAGTTTATGTTTAATTAGCATGGATATGATCTTTGTAGGGTAAAGGATGTTAGAACCCGTATTTCTGAGTGTTGGATCAAATACGAAATTTGGGACCAATGTTATAATTTTTGGAAAATTCAGAATTCACGTGTCAATTTTAGAAATTTTGGGACAAAGAGGTAATATTGTAAAGATAATTATGTTTATAAACTTATATAGGTGTACACCTACATTCATATATATATATATATATATATATATATATATATATATATATATATATATATATATATATAAAAGATCTTTCATTAAATTTTGGACAAGTGTAAAGTTTAACAAAGAAATGTATATTGTTTTAGAACTTATGTATTTGTTAGTTTTGGATTGGATTAGATGGTAAGTGGGACCAAGAGATTTAGTGTAGCCTTATCTTTTATTTTTTATATATACATAGAGCCTTCCTTGTATAAGAAAAAGAAGTCCATACTTAGAAAGAAAAAAAACTCAAAGTTCTTCTCCAAAAGGGCTCACTGCCGTGAAAAATAATTTGCATTTTTTCGATCTTTCAACTATTTGATGCTTCAAGCCTAGTATATTAAGTCTCCCAAACATCGTGGTAGCGTTGGTTTGTCGGAAAAACGCTTGGAAACTCGGAATCGAAGATTTGAAGTTTTAAGAGGGTTGTTGAGGTATGTGACTTTTCTTCATATTTGAGTTAAATTGAAGCTTGGGAGTGTATTGAGGAGTATTAAATTGAAAGAAAAACCATGAAAATTGCTTGTTTAAGGTAGATTATAAAATGGAATAGTGAGTTCAAAATTCTTGAAATTGTGGGTGTATGAACTTGTTTTGTCTTGGGGCCTTGTAATTGTGTTTGTTTGGTATAAAAATGGTTCTTGGGGGTTGAAAGGAGTATTAGGAATTGATTGTTTGCAAAAGAGAGGTTGGCCAAAAGTTTGGGGCCTTTATTGGTAATTAATTGTGGCGTTTTAACGTTGGGAGTTTGCGTTGGGCGTTGGAATGTTATGTTATGATTCTTGGAGTATTTAGAAGTGATTGAGTAGGTTAATTATGTATACAAATAGTGGGCTGTCCAGATTTTTCAAATTTGTAAGAAAATGAAAATGTTGTGCTTTAACGTTTTAAGGCTATGTTTGGCATTTGAGTGATATAATTGGATTCTTTGAGGGCGTAGAAGTGTTTCGCTTTAACATTTTAAGGCTACGTTTGGCATTTCAGTGATATAATTAGATTCTTTGAGGGCGTAGAAGTGTTTGAATGTGTTGAGTATGTGTGAAATAGGTAGGCTCTTCTGTTTTTCATTTTTGGGGAAAAGATGAAACGTGTTAGCGAATTAGTGAAGTTGCAAACTTGAAAATGCTTGTATTGTTGTCGTTGTTGTTGTTATTGTTGTTGTTGTTGTTGTTGTTGATAAAATGGGGCCAAGAGGGAGCCCCAGGATGGCTTAATTTGAGGGGAAATGCTGGCAAAATTTTTGTAGAATTTTGGAGTAAACTAAGAATTTAAAGGTCGTGAAGGATATTGTAATTATTGTAGAGATTGCCTGTTCGAAGGAGAAAGTTGATTAGTTGGACGTTGAAATTATCTTGGTGTAAGAGGAAAGGTACGTAGAGCATTGGATACTTCGGCATGACAATTGATACTTTTTACTTGTGATTCTAAATCATGCATTATTGAGATAGATTCTAAATCACTCCTGGCAAATAACAGTAGACCAGCAAATCTAATAGCTAAGACCTTAGAAATAATCTTGTATAACATTATACAACAGGATATTGATCTGTATTCCTTCATAGTATCTAATTGGGAAGTTTTAGAAACCAAAGTGTTATGCAGAATTCTTATACATCAGGTACATAAATTGACTTATGGCTACCTGATTTAGTATCTTGTATTACAACCTCATTGTACTGGTTATGTCCAGTGCTTGGCATAGAAATTGCAGTTTCAGTTGCACCTCTAACAACAATAGTAGGTATTAGCACTGTCACCTATATTATAATGAATGATATAAATGTGATAAGGTTGAAGAAAACTTCCTCTCTTGGCAATCCAAATTTACACCTACTCCCTACTATTCCTAGCCATCCTTATAAATCGTTAGTGATGTTTCATACTCTTGTGATTTAGGGAAATGATAAATGAAAGTGAGTTTGAAGAGAACTAACTAATGATAAGTTTGTTGATTATGTAAAACTTCTTGGTTTTGGCATAATTGAGTTTGACTCTTAGAAAACATAATTGAGTTTGACTCTTAGAAATACAATAAGTTCAAAGATCCTAATTCCTTGGGATTTTAACACAAAGCAAGTTATGTACGTTTTGATCTTTCTTGTGAACAAAGAAGTTCCTACTTAGTGTTTGCCTCTTTAAATTTACATATTTAGTATGAATTTGAACAAAAAAAGCAAGTTAGTTGGAAACTAATAGTTTGACATTTAAAGTGTACAAAAATGAGAAAGTGGGATTTTTTTTAAAGTTTGCAAGATAGGAGGGTGAAACCCAAGTATGTAAGTTTAAGGAAGTTGATAAGTTGGTTGAAAGGTTTGTAAATTGCAAGTGTTGGATCAGTTTGAAACACATATGTCCCTAAAGTTTGTAGTTTGCAAGACAAAGAAAAATCTGGTAAGTTTTGAGTTATAAATATTGTCCGTAGCTTTTGCATCCACAAATAGTAAAAGTACGAAAAGAAATTGTTAAGTTGAAAGACTTTATGTCTTAAGTGTTCTAGGAATATAAATGCCTATAACTTTTATTAAAAAGCCGAATTGCCTTGAAAACTATTTTGAGGCATATCATAGTAGTGTACATGATGTAGACTAGGTATGTTTCCTCTAAATTACCACGACACCTTCTATTTAAAGTTTGACGATTCTAAAAGAATTTAAGACCAACTATACATTATTATTGGATATGAACAATTTGCTACTATTTTGGATTTTTAAAAGAAAAAAAATAATAATAATCAAATAATTTGTAGCATTTAGTACCTATCTATGCTCTCTTTCCATGATATAGTGATCGATGAACCTTTCAAATCACCTTGGACTACAATCAGTAATCGTATTGGTCTATTCTCTTATTCTATATGCTATGTTATTATATGAGTAAGGGAATTACATGATTCTGGAGAGTTGGGGACTAATTAGCTTATAGTCACAAAAAAACATTTATGTGAACTGGAAGTTCTGAATGAAGTTTATGTGCATATCAAATATTGTGAACTAAGAATCAAGTTCTGTTTGTAACGTTTAAGGACTTATCCAACTGTGTTAGCAAAAAGTTTGTTGGAGAATGCGTAAAATGCTACCTTGTAGTTTGCACGACATAAGTGAAATATGTCCCACTGTTAGCATGATGCCGGCCGCGACTTGATAACCCGAGCGGTCCAGGCCATTACAGTGATGGGCGCTACTCGATACCCCAATCGGTCCAGTTCATACTCTCAAAGGACGCGACTTGATACCCCAAGCGGTCCAAAATACATCCTCGGTAGACGCGACTTGATACCCCAAGTGGTCTAGGATATATCTTTGGTAGGTGCGACTCGATAACCCGAGCGGTCCAACTTTCGCACTATATGCATTTACCTTTATACTTGGTCTAGTTTGCTATGCATCATTTGTTCTGGTAATTAAATACCTTGAGATTTCAGGTGTGCGTCTGCCCACTGTGCATCTTCCATTTAGTTTGATAATTTTGAACAACCAAAGGGAATATAGTTGATGATGGATATGCATTTGACTTCCATATTTTCGTGGTGAGTTATTACTCTGGGTTGGATTTTTGAAAGTAAGCATGTTCGTATCTTTGAAGATGCGCTTACCGTAAGTAATTTTAAGTAAACAAGTAATCACTGTAATTTGTTTTAACACTTATCCTGATATATATATATATTCGATGCATGCTGCTATACATATTCGGTACATACTTCATACTGACCCCCTTTCTTCGGGGGCTGCGTTTCATGCCCGCAGGTATAGACGCACAGGGTCACGGGCCACCAGCTTAGGACACCTATTTGCAGTTTGAAGAGCTCCTTTTCTCCGAAGCCACTTTTGGTACACAGGCAAATTTATTACTTTGTACTATGTTCACTTGAGGGTACGACGGGGGCCCTGTCCCATCATATGAGTCAAATTATTCGTATTAGAGGTCTGTGGACATCCTGTGAGTTTGGGTCATATTAGAAAGTCTGTATATTATGTATGTATGCTCAGTATGGGATACATAGCTGTCAGTCTGGATACTATGTACATATGCTAAGTTTGTTGGGCGGTTTAACCGCAGCAGTGACCTTGTCGGCCCGCGTATATAAGCATGTATGTTTGTCTATTCGCACTGGTTGCTGGGAATCTTCTGTTTGCAAGTGAACAGTGACCTTGTCGGCTCGCGTATATAAGTATGTATGTTTGTCTATTTGCACTGGTTGCTGGGAATCTTCTGTTTGCAAGTGAATAGTCAGTAAAACAGAGGAAACTCTACCAAAATTTCCATAAATGGAAAGTGGTTATAATCTGAGTCTGGTTTGACAATGTTGTCTGAGTGCCCCAATCGGCTATCAGTCACGGCCCATAGGTTGGGTCGTGACAAAGGAAGTATGGGAAATTATCTATATGTAAATGTAACCATATTGGGGCTGAATTGGGTTCATATATGTAGCATAATGTTATGTTTTGTTGGGAGTACAAATATGATGGTTATTTGGTATAAAATGGTCATTGGAAGGTGAAGAAATGCTTAGACATCATCAAGTGTGTAAGTAAGTATGCTGTCCAATTTTTATAAATATGACTACATGATGATACTTAGTATTATTGTTGCTATAATGGCATTGGAAATGATCGTTGATGTTGTTGGGTTGCTGTTGTTGTTGTTGACTAATTTGAGCCGAGTTGATTCTCGGGGCGGCCTACTTTTAAGGGGAAGTGCTGCCAAATTTTTTATAGAATTAGGGGCCAATTTGGAATGCAGCGCCTAAGAAGCCTTTAGCTAATGGTTTGGTATTGTTGTGACTTAATTGTAGACGTTGGACACCTTAAAGCATAAGTTGGATCGGGTTTGCATTTGGAGTAGTTTGGAGAAGTATTTGAGGTATGTAAAGCATCTTCTTTCTTTTGGCATGATTTAGTTAAACATAGATTACGTTATGAACCTCAAAAGAACCTATTCTTGCACTCTGGGCTAATGTGTGATCTATATTAGTTCTTTGGCATCCTGATGATACTTGGCAAAAATCTAGACTCCTATGTCCTTGGAATTTACAAACTTGTAAGAATATGCAACATTTGAGAAATTTTGGAAGAACTTATGCTTTAATGGTTTGAAAACAATAAAGGTCCGTAACTTTTGATAGGAAGCCCGGGTTGCCTTGAAAATCGTATTGAAATGCCTTGTAGTAGTTTGCATGATCTAGGACAAGTATGTTCCTCCTAATTTGGGCTAGTTCGGATTTCCAGCGGCCGTGGGTCCCACGGAGCCTTTCTATGCAGTTTTGAAAGCTTTTGAAAGAATTTGTAATAATTAGTATTCTGATTTAGAATATGATTATTGTACTCATCGTTTGGACTTGTGATACTGATTGTATGCCTTATGATATGCTCTGATGTTGTACTGTGCTGGAGGGTGGGTACAGGGATGGCAACACGTAACACCTTACTCACTTTTTGTGTTGGTATATGTGACTGATGGGTACAGGGATGGTGATGCGTAGCGGCTGGCTCATCGGTGGGGTGAGTACAGGGACGGAGATATGTAGTGCCTGGCTCACTAGCACATTATGTTGTGTTTGGGTGGGTGCAGGGACGGTGATACGTAGTGCCCGGCTCGCTCATGTGGGTACAGAGACGGTGATACGTAGTGCCTGGCTCACTTGTGTGGTATGCTATGTTTAGGGTGAGTACAGGGACGGCGATACATAGTGTCTGGCTCACTTATTCTATTTCTAAATGTGGTATATGATGTGTGAGTTCAGGGACGGTGACACATAGCGCCTGACTCACTTATCCTATGTTTGATATGTGATATATGACAACTTTTGATGTTGTACAGTGCTATGGTGCCGTAGATTTGTAGGTATGATTTGCGGACTAGGATAAACGATTTGTATTCTGGAAAGTAAGCATTTTGATATTTTAGTTACATTTTTAGGCATGATTTGCAGACTAGTATAAGTGATTTGTATTTTGGAAAGTAGACATTTTGGTATTTTTTTGATATACACTTGATTTCTGTACTTTTGTTTCAGTTATGCCTCAGTTCATACTCTGTACATTCTGAAAAGTGAGTATTCTGATATTTTGGACATGCATTTATTATCTTGGAAAGTGAGTATTTTAGATGGTTTGGATAGGCACCGGTTTAAGCATTTTGATATTTTAGTTATGCATCTGGTATATTGGGGAGTAAGCATTTTGGTACTTTGGATATGCATCAGCTTATTATGATTTTTGCTTCAGTTATCACTCTGATTTATATTTTGTATATTCTGCTTTACATACTCGGTACGTATTCCATACTGACCCCCCTTTCCTTCGAGGGCTGCATTTCATGCCCGCAGGTACCGACGTACAGATTAGTGATCCTCCAGCGTAGGATTCCTACCTATTGTCTGAAGACCTACTCTTGCTTCGGAGCCAACATTTGGTATAAACATTTGATTATTATGTTGCATCTATGTTATTCGAGGGTACGACGGGGCCCTGTCCCGTCCTATGATTCTATTTATTTGGTTAGAGGTCTGTGGATGCCTGTGTATGTGGGATGTGCCCATTTTGTATGACTAGACATGTATAATACGTATGTTGGGCAGTTTTAACCACCGTGATGGCCTTGTCGGCCCGTATGTGTGTATATATATATATATATTGTTCTGCTGGGATTTTTCTGTTGCAGGGTTATTTGGGATAGTGTGCAAAACAAAGGAAACTCTGTCGAAATTTCTATAAAAGTAAGATATTTGTTTGTAATTCGGCTTGGTATTTGTGTCTGGGTGCCCAATTCGGGTACTAGTCACGGCCCACGGGGCTGGGTCATGACACCTAAGATGATCATACTCATACAAAGCTAACACTCAACTCAAGTTCCATACTTCCTCAGGACTTTCCTTTAGAGAACACTATTCCTCCATCACTACATCTATTGCAGCTACCTAAAACACTCACTCAAAATCATTGATAGCCTTCTCCGATCACTCATATAGTGACATCCACAAATTCAAGCCTATTATTTTAACCACTTCAACTATACCAGAGAATTATAAAGCCTACTCAACACTTCTACACTCGTCATTGAGTGAACTTCTCGTTTAAAGGTACACTAATAAGTTCTTGCCTAGAGACGCTCTAATCTACTCTTACTTATTTGCATCACATCACAATGTCTCATATTTCTCTTTCTCTACGTCTACAACCTTAATCAAAGGAGGATATCATTATCATCACGTCAAAGAACATCCACACTCACTCATCAACAATAACTCATCTATTATCATCAACATCATTTATCAAGACTAGAAGCAAGGATTATTGGAAAAGCTCAATCTTCAACAATAACTCATCTATTATCATCAACATTGCTATCAAGGCTGGAAGGAAGGATTATTGGAAAAGATTGGAGGAAAGCATCATGAGCACGATACATTTAAGGAATTAAATCTAAGAGCACTCGTAATGTGATATAATGTCATTATCCCTTTGGGACCTATCATGCGTTTATGGAATTGAACATGTTGTGAAACTCAAGTCGCATCTCGTAGAACATAAGGTTAGGAACTCTGAGGTTTTTGTGAGATAGAGTACAACTATTACTTCTCGTCCTCCAGACTCATCACAAACAATGAATCAATATCGGGTATATAAGTTTAATCCAAAGGCATGGTGCTCATACGTAAGATAGGAAAAAAGTATCACCTCAACCTAGCTCTAAGGAATATAAGAGATTGAAAAACATCAACATCTTATCCTGATCAACTCATCATTATCAAAACTCAAGACTTATTTTGGTTTATCAACTTCCTATCTCCCTTTTGGCTCAAAGGTCCTCTTCCTAAATTTTCGAATCATCTCTCTTCACTAAGCTATAAACATAGTGCTCTACACATCTTAGGGTATCACTATTCACCTTAACATCTCAAATTATCTTATTGTGCTATACTCAATAATGTAAATCACTATTAGAACTTCTTCTAGCATGCGACTCTTAACTTCCTTCTAGCTCTGTAGGCATCTATCTATACCTACTGCTCTTATTGGCATGCATAATCGTTTTATATCACTTTTATAATCTAACCTCTTCGTCAAAATTACTTACATTCAACTTCTAAGCTCTAATATATATGACTAGGGAAGTCTTGGATTACACGGCAAGACTCATCGCCATTCATACATAAATCCCCATCGACCCAATCACTAAAGGCAACAAAGAATACTTACACTAGTTTGCTCTACATTGACAACTCAACTAGACTATCTAAATTCTCATAGCAAGTCATAACTTATAGCTTTAAACAACTTTATTGCATCCGAATACCCATCTTATGCTCCCTCTCATCTAGTGTTCCATCCTCAATTCACTACCTCTACCTCTACTATACATCATAGCATCTCACTCATTGCAAGATAACATCTTAACATCGAACACACACTATAGCAAGACTCTTAGACCAAACCTTCAACTATGACTACCACTTTCATAATGTTATCTCCTTCTTCATTTCGCTCCTCAAAATTCAAGCTTTATGACTTTGCTTCACACACTCCTCTATACTACACTAACTTTTAACTTACTAGGTAACCATCTAAGAACATAGGTCTACTGAAATCATATAGCCAATGCTCTATCAATACCTTCTTATCTCACTAAGCTCATAACTCTTTTAATTATATAGGGCTCTCACTCCAAAATCATAAGCGTAGTTTAGATCTATAACCTTGAAAACATGTAACACACTTCATAAAATGGACAATTCAGCCCATGAGATCAAATCTATAGGTCGGGTTCCTTATACAGAATATCCCAGTACCTCATAAGTCAACTTGCAGAAGTTCCTCAACTTTTCACTTTCATGGTTTTCAACCGAGTAAGCTCCTTTACGACCCATAGTATCACTTACAGTCCATAGACTAGCTCGTAGGATCCAACCCACATCAAAATCATTACTTTTAGTCCTCCCAAGCTATCCACATCCAAAGTCCTAACACATTTACCTAAACCTCTTAGTGGCTCAAGTTTGAGCCACTCTAACTCATCATAACAAGAACAATTCCTCCATACCTCATCATAAACATCAAATGGTATTTACTACCCATTGCCCAAGGCTTATGGGACTCTACCCATCAATACCACACTTACCTAAGGGACACATAACTCATGTCACAAGCCTTAATCAACCATCTCTTACTTATTTGCATCACATCACAATGTCTCATATTTCTCTTTCTCTACGTCTACAACCCCAATCAAAGGAGGATATCATTATCATCACGTCAAAGAACATCCACACTCACTCATCAACAATAACTCATCAACTCTCACTATTTGGTCTCCTCCTCCATCTCATCATCCTTCTAGCTTAGGGGTAACAACTCTACTTATGGTTTGTAAGACCTCCAAATCATGCTCTTAGGTGGTAACATTAAACTCTTTAGAACCTAAGTTTATCTCTCTCATGGGCAACATTAGAAGCAAGTTTTGAAAAAAAGAAGGACTAGGTACATTTGAAGCTACCTCAAATGCACGATTCATATGAGTAAAAGTGTACTCTTTCTAGCCAATCAACTTAGTACACTAGTCGGCTTCTCTCAAGCTTGGTGCATTCTCTCTACCATTCTAATTACTTTTGCGCAGATGATCTCATCTATAATAATTTGAACATTACTCTCCCTATCACCTCATAGACAAGGCATAGGCGAAAGGTTTAGAACAATGCATGAATCATCATAAATTTTTTAGGAAATAGCTTCATTGCATGATTTAGAATTTGAAAGATGGGAAACTTTTCCTAAATGTCAATAGTCCCTCATTTATAAAATTGGGGCCCTCATAACCATAAATAATTTCCTATAGACACGGCTTCATAGACTCCCTAGGACACTCGAACTCTGTGCTCTGATACCAAGTTTGTCATGCCTCAGGAGAGTACCCTTGGCGTGGCTGGCACTCAGAGATTATTGCTAGCCTAAGAACAAACCATTTGGCCTCATCATTACATGAACGCGACAATAGAAGAATAGTACTCAAATAAAGGACATCATGTGAAAAAACATACATATATGTACATAGCATCAAATAACTCATGGTTTCAAATGTATAAAATTGCAATACATAATACTCAACAATCCTCTACTTAATGTCTATGATGCCTTTACTCAACAATTAAGATGGTGCCATGATAGGCCATTAACACCTCAACTCAAAGAAAATAAAAGATACTTCATAATAATAAGAAGATAAAAAGATTCCTCCAGAGCACTAACCAACTCTGGAATGTACTGATACAGATTTCATTTGTCCATGGGCTGAAATCCTCTGTCTCCTGTATCTGGATCAAAAAACAATACAGGCCCAGAATGGACGTCAGCACATGGAATATACTGGTATGTAAAATAGCTCAAGAAAATAAGGTTCAACTTATTCATCTCAACTCAACAACTCATGCTCAACTCAATGTATGCACATTAGAAGTAAATCATGATTTAAACATATGTATATGATAAATAGACTCATTTTGAAATATCATGGTCAATCAATATTGGTTGAGAGTTTCTCTTAACCAACATACCTCTCACCATATATAATTAGATGATGGAAAACGAATATGGCATTGTTGCCTCGCTCGTCCTTAATGTGCCACAAAAAAGGACGCATCAACTCTCCCTCTTGGATCCGTAAGGGGTTGTCCACTTGTGAGACAAGAGTCGTCAGTATTATGTTGAAACGACTATCCTATACTGGCAACGTAGTTTTGGGGTACTCCTCAATCACCCAACTCAGTTCTCAATACTCCTCCTAAGACTAAAATATGATCAACATCATTAGTTAACTCAACCATCAATGCTCAATCAATCAACACAAATCTTAACCTCATTTGGATTATCTCATCTCAAGTACTCTTCATCCCATCTCATCATCATTATCAATAAATACATCTTTTAAAAAAATATGTATTTGCATCATCATTAATATGTACTCAAAATATCATTTAAACTCAATGCTCAATTTTATCAAAAACTCATGCTCATGTAGACTTAATAAATTATGTTCAACACTCATGCTCATGTACAAAAATAACCATTTGATTCATTTCAAAAAAGAGATGCATAAAAAAAGGGGTAAAGAATAATCAACAATTAGAATCCATGCAAAGGAAAATATGAACATACATTTAAATCAATTACTCATTTTATTCAACTCAAAATGCTCAATAACTCAACTCAACATACTCAACTCAAATCTTCAAAACCAAACCTCAACTCAAAATATGTATGGATTTCTCAAAATCATGAAATCTAAAGTTCATGCTATCAAGTATAAAACTACGACTCAATTCCATATTAAAAGTATATGATGATAGCTCAATACCATATTGAAAGTACATGATGCAATAAAACTTCATAAAACATCAAGAGAATTCACAATAAGTACATAATCTCAATATTTAGATAATGTAATTTCTCAAATCTCATCTCTTTTACCAAACCTTGACTCAAGAAGTAGAAGGTGCATGTGAGGACCAAAATATCACACTTTAATGAGCCTTCCATACCTAAAGTTTGAAGAAGTTAACAAACTTTGCAGAAGAACAAAGAACTTTGATCCTCTTTCCCATCTCTTGCTCTCTTCCTTCTCCTCAAGAAAACCCTAAGTGAAAATTAAGGGAAAATGTGGCTAAGAGTGTGTTTTTAGGACTTATATTTAGTCCACAATGGCTGAGGGCTAAAGAGAATTGGGTGGGAATTGATGAAAATAATCTTTCTCAAAGCTGTCAAAATCTTGTTACAAGCCCTGTTACAACCCGTACACTGTACTACAACTCGTAGGACGCCTCTCGTAACCCTTTGACACAATTTCAGAGTTTCTGGGAGTTACTCTGAGCCTACACTATGACTCATACTCTGACATACAACTCGTAACAAAGGTTTTGTGCAACTTTGCACTAGCAGTCTTCAGTAAAATGATCATAACATTTTACTCTGAACTCGGAATAAGGTGAAACTAGTTGCGTTGGAAAGCTAATTCCAAGAGCTTTCATTTGGTATGTTATGATTCATCTTGTTATTTGTGTGCTATAAGTTATGATCATTTAATATTGACCCCTTGCATAATCCAATATTTAAACTCAAATTATAAGAAATTCTTGAACTCATCTAAGTACTAGAGGTCTATTATGACTCTAAAACACTTACCACATATAGGAATGAGGCTTGAATCATAGGTATATTGAGGATAGAATTATGGAGTGTCACAACATTGCATTCATTCCACCTATTTCATCCCACTATAGTGAAAGATATTTCACTATAGTGGGAAGAAATAGGTGGAATAATTGCAATGCGACTATAATTGCAATGCGTACCACCTGCTGATAATGGAAGACAACATACCAACGGACATCCTTTTACCGCAGTCTTCCCTAATTGGGCATATGCTTTTCTCCATTAGGCCAGAGAACATGTCTTATTTTAAATTTAATATAATATTATTATTGCAGTAATATAAAATAAGTTCTTCTCTGTTTAAATGTAGTTGAGTTGAGCATTTTTAGTTCATTGCTTTCACGAAAAAGGGTCAAAATACTTTTAAATTGTGCAAAATTTAATTAAAAAATGTAATATGTTAATAATTAGGTCTAAAAATTCATCTGTCATTGATAGTTTAGTTCAAAAATATCTCTATTCTTGCAAATTGGGTTGAAAGTTTCCTTTTTCTTATAAAACACTATTTCTTTTTCCTTAAAATACATTCTTTTCTTAACAAAAATATTATTTTTAGAGAATACTTTTCTTATTTCTCATCTTGAAAAATTCCTTCAAAAGTTTAACTAATAAAAATATGGGAGATAATTCAAAAAATAACATCTGGATCAAAAAACAATACAGGCCGATTGGAAGAGCATCTCAAGGTACTATGTTGTTTCAAAGACACCAACTCAAGTGGTTAGGGGAGATAATTCAAAAAATAACATGTTTATTCGAAAAATAATATTTTTGTAAATTTATTAAGTAATAATAGAGGTATTTTTGGACTAAACTATTTACAAAAATAATATTTTTGAATTAAACTATTAATGAAAAATATTAATATTAAGCTTTGCATAATTTAAGGACTTTTTTTTAATCATTTTTCATTAGCTTTTAAAAACATTCATGGACCTTTTTCTTTCCTCCCTTTATACTCTGTGGTTGTTCAGTTGTTTTAGCGATTTAAGTGGTTTGTGCAAAGTGTTAAAAGTTTGTAACAGTGAAAAAACTTACATAAATACAAAATTGACCAATAAAAGAGGTTAATTTTGTAAATAAACTGGATTATAAACCTATACTACTAACATTTTGTAATGCAAATAGAAAACTGGTGAAAAAACACAAACTGCAATAGAGATATCATGATATTAAAAAAGCAAAAATAGAATTTAGAAAATGAGTGAGATAAATATATATATAGATATTAAAATGAACATTTTTTTAAAAAATCAAATAACAAAGAGAGTGGAGAATGATCATAGTTCAAAGTTGAGAAAATAATTTAAATTGTAAAACAAAATTGAGATGTACAACTAATTTTCACCCTTAATAAGCATTATATCATAAACACTTTGTTTAATTAAATCAATAGGAAATAAAATTTGATTCATTTAATTAAAAAGAATTCATTCAAAGATCGATAAATAAAAGTAATTTTCTCACCATCATGCATTAATTTTTTTCCTTTAAACCATTTTTTCAACTATAAAAGATATTACTATATGAATTAATGCAAACTCTCTAAGCCACTCAAGTACACACTAGTTACCTTTCCCCCGCCCCCCTCCCATCACACCCCCAAAAAATGGACCAGCATGAACTTCTTGAAAGTTCGAATCCTCAGAAGCCCATGCTTCATCTTTTGGTGCATCATCTAACGATAATTGTGAGGTTCTTGTACAAACAGATTGATGGAATCCTGAAGAGAAATAATATTTTGAAAATGCTTTTTCTAGGTACAATATTCCAGGTTCTCAAACTTTTTTCGAATTTGTTGCTTCAAAATTTCCCCATAAATCCCTGGAGAAAATAAAAACTCAGTACATCACCCTCTTCAAAGACGTTGAAATGGCAAATTCTACAAACAACAATGACATTGTTGTTGTTGTTGTTGCTGATGATCATCAGCAATATCACGAAGTGACAGAGGAAGATAACTTATCATTCAATGGTGTGCTATCTCAAGTCGAAAATAGTCATTCACGTCGTCGACGAAGGGGACTTCCATGGACTGAAGGATAACGCCAGTAATTAAATAGAATTCTCTCTCTTTTTATCTTTTTTCTTAAGTTATGACTATTTTTAACATACATAACTACTTCAAAAAATTTATTTTTATGTTTTCACACGAATTTTCATATTTTTTTCTGCATGTTAAGTTTTTTATTTTTTTTTTTGAGTTTCATTGTTTTGTTTCTTGCATGGTGAGGTTATAACTCATTTCAGTTCTTTCATTACTCCCCCTTATTCCCACACACACTTGATCTCTTCACTTTTATTCTTTAAAAAAAATTGATAATATATATGTATATTAATTTAAAAAATTCCATCAAGAATTTTGTTTGTTGTTTTGCGATTGATTTTGTTTACTTCTATTGTTTGCATGTTGATACCACTAATACTTTCAATTTTGATATATAGCAAAAGTCTAATCCTCATTTTCAATGAATCTTGAAATAAAATTTGTAAGTCACCTGTTGCAACATGTAAAATTGACTTTAGCTTGTTCATTGATGCATATAAACTTAAACAATTTGATTAATTTTTTGTTATAAACTTAATTTCAAATGACTCTTTTTTTTCAACAATTTTTTAACCACATAGGATGATATATTGTATGTTGTTTCTTATGGGACTGAACAAGATTGAGAAAGGAGATTGGAAGAGCATCTCAAGGTACTATGTTGTTTCAAAGACACCAACTCAAGTGGTTAGTCATTCTCAAAAGTATTTTTGTCATCGGAACAGTCAGACTCCAGCGGACCGTCATCACCCTAGCATCAATGATATTCAAACTGTCACCCTTTCTCCTAAAAGGAAAACAATAAGTCCTCCTAAGATCAAAAATAACATACTTGCTTACAACAACAATTGTCAAGTTTGGTCTTCATCAATGCCTTTTCATTATCCTAATTATTATCTTTTTGGTGGTCCAAATTTTACCAAAGACTCCAATGAAATTTTTGGGAGATACCATCGAGGTGAAGCATCTAGCAGCAACTCATTTGTCCTGAAAAAAAGTAACAATAACAATCTTCAAAGGCCAAAATTACCATGCCCTTTTCCTTCAACGTACCTATCTTCTGCTAGGGGGAATAACCCCCCAAGTCTAAGCAAAAAGGGGTATCTATATCATTAGACAAGAGAACAGGTGTTTAGCTACAGATGTAAATTAGCTAAATGAAAAAGTCCCTAGCTAAATTTGATGTTAATGATGTAATTAGCTTGAAATTTGAGTTCTCTAGCTAAAATTGGTAGCTAATAGCCTATTGTCTTGTAGTGTATTATGTTCTAGTTTTAGAGTAACCAAAAGTGGGTTTTAAGTTTTTATAGGTTTGAAGATTGGGGAGACTCAATATCTTTATATGTAATATAATATAATGTATAATTTCTTTTAATATTATGGATAAGCTGGTCCCAGTAAGCTCTTTTGATTACATTAGGGTGCGAGGCACCATGATTGATATTCTAAGTTGAGACATTATTGTTATGCCAGGGGGATTCTTTCTCCTGTGGGGAATACGTCCCACCATTATATTAAGTGTCAGACCATCTGGCCCTGGCTGACTACCCAATCAGAGGCCAGGTCAGAAGACTATGGATCGAGTACCACGTATCGGCATAGGGTCGAGGACCCAATTGACTTTTGATTGTTGGGCCGAGGCTTGTAATTACTTACCCGAGGATACACTCACCTATTCACACCCTGATTCTGCATTATTGTACCTCCTAAGTGTATGAGAGCTCAAGGGGCATTCAGGTTTAGACGCTAGGGCTTTATACCCATGCATACTGGCTCTTCTAATGATGATGTGGAGAGCTGGGCTCTTTGATGGTTCTCTGGGATTATGTGATGGCTCTGAGGGATTCTGTGATGATTTGTCAATTCTACATTGTGCGCGGGGGTACCTTCTGGGCTTATAGGGGACCTAGTTGGTGTACAGGGATATCTACAAGGGCCTTGTACCTGCATAAAACACTATGTCTCACTTGGGGGTAGTTGTGGTATTAGCCTACAGAGTTTTCGCCAATCAGTATTGATGATAAGTACTTGGGTTGGTTCAAATGATCATTGCTCTTTACTTCAGTTAGTTCAGTTGTTGTTTTGGGGTTTCTAGATGTGCTTGTGCCTTGATATGAGTTTTGCTACACTGTTGTAGTTCTCTTTATATTTGTGCTTTATATATGGTTACTATTTCACTCGGTCGACCGATGATGCCTACTTGGTGCTTTTTTTGGTACTCACCCCTACTTCTCCATCTTCCCATCATGTATGTGCAGGTACAGGCTGTGGTAGCTGAGTTGGGGAACTTCGAGAGCATTTACGTGACTTTTGGTGAGCACCGATAGTTCTGTCTTTTTTGCAGTCTCTTTCTAGTTGATGGCCACCTTTTCATCTAGATATCGGCCTTAAGAGTGATATTTGTAGTTGCACTCCTAGTTTTGTATATTTTTATGATTATGGATATATATACACATATGTCCTTATGTCTATTGTAGCTTTGTATAATTAACTTCTAGGTTTTTGGGTAGGTGTTGGCATATATATTGTTGTTGTATCAATTTGTTTTGGACTAGAGAGCTAGAACAGGTACCCTTGGGTTAGAAATTAGCTTGCCTATAGATGGGACCAGCAAGAGCCATCATGATTGGGACAGGGTCATGACAAGGTGGTATTAGAGCTTAAGGTTCACTGGTCTTGGTTGTACAAAGCTACCATCTAGTAGAGTCCTGTGGATGGGTACGAAGATGCCTGTGGCTTATCTCCAGGAGGCTACGGGATGTTTAGGAACTTTCCTATGTAATTGATTTTGGTTGTGCATCTTATCAATGTTACTTTGATTTTAGAGAATTTGGCTTCATTTATCCCTTCGCATTGATGTTGTGTAGAGGCCAGACTCTAAGCAGGAAAAGTATTATGTCATCAGTCCCAAATAAGGAGCAACCCCTAGATCCTATTGAGTAGAGGCTAGATGCCCTTGAGATATAACAGTCGGATAAGGAAGCTTATAAGCAGTGACTAGTGAGAATATATAAGGGCCTCAGAGAAAGGCTTTGTGATTAGTACTTGATTGGTGGTGGCTATGTATTACGCTATGAGAGATAAGTTATGACTAAGGTAAGGTTAAGCACTGGTGCCTTCCGAATAACTGCATTCGATTATTTACCTGCTGGTTTGACCTATCGACTTTTCTGATATTGATGAGTATGTTTAATTAGTAGGATCTGAGTAGTTGTAGCCTATGTTGCGATTATACCCTGTTGGTGGCTGAATGTAAGCCAAACCATGTGATTTATACATATAACCATTTTGATGCTTGTTTATTAGAGTGGGTAGTTGGATACTAGCGTTTATAGTATTTGAGAGGTCAGTTGTCAGTCATACCCCTGGCTACACCTTGTGCCTCTATGGCCACGATGTCCAGTGGTGATTTTCTCGATATATGATTTTTCTAATTCTATGGTCACTGGATTGTGAGATGGATGCTATACCTGGAGGCTTAGTTGGGCTTTTTAATGTTATATCGAATATTGTTGCATTATCAGCTGAGCTGCCGACCACTCCGCCCTAGGGACTTGTTATGATTGTTGGCTGACTGAGATTATATTGTTCGGATTCCTCGCTATGCTTGTCAGTGGGAATGTTGATCATTTTTCCAGATTGCCTGGTACTTACGTTATGGTTATATAGTATTAGTTGTGTTGCTTCACCCGTCATTTGTTTGAGTATGAGTTTCAAGTTTCTGTTATCCCAGGTCAGATATTGTGGTAGTGGAAGGTCCCATTATATTAAGTGTCAGACCATCTGGCCCTGGCTGACTACCCAATCAGAGGCCAGGTCAGAAGACTATGGATCGAGTACCACGTATCGGCATATTAGTGGGGCATTAGGTATGAGGATTCTTCAAGATTATGATACGCGGGTTGAGTGATATTGTCGGATGGCCTCAGTATTGATATTGCCCTTGGGGCGGATTAACTTGTTTTTATTATGTGGTTGCTGATATTCTAGTTGGCTAGTTCGAGCACAAAAGACATGGCCCCTATGGAATAGATTTGTTACAGGACGCCTTAGCCAAGGTCCAGAGTGTTCGAGATAGATTGAGGATAGCTCCGATTTGGCACTGGGATTATGCCGACCATGAACATCGATTTGTACAGTTTCAAAGTCGATGAG
>DF359373.1:37045-66530 GCA_000787875.1 Solanum virginianum
CATCTGAGTACTATTAAGAGGGAACCTATCTAGAAGATTCTCGAACCTAAGGAATATCAGCCTCATCAACATCAGTCATTAACACATTTAACTCGAGACCCAGACTACACAAGCAAAACTTACTCATAGGGCCAAGGCTCTAGACATCAACTCTTAAGTTCATTCTTGAAATCATTAATATAGAAATCATGCACCATTTATGAAATCATACAACTAATTCACATAAACAAATGATTCAGGTTATGATGATCATCCATTCAAGAAAATATATATAATATAAAAGTAGTTTTAAGTAAAACATTCAGAAATTGTACAGACAAAACCTTTCACCTTCAACTATTAACTCTCTACAATCAGAGGGGGCACATGGGAGAACACTCTCATGTTTTGGGTAGCCTTTATATACCTGGAATGAAGAATTACTAAGCCTCTTCAAGGAATTGGGCCCAAACTTTGGAACCCTCAAATTCTTTCTTCTTCCTCATTCAGAACATACACACTTAGAACTAGAAGATTATGGTTTTTTGAACCCCTTCGTATGAATAAAAGGAATTAAAATATGTTTTGGGACCGAGGTTAGGGTGGGGAATAATCAAAAGGCCCCTCCCATAAAGGAATTAAAAATTTACACTGTGCAAACACATGTCTGTGTCGTGCCAAGGGTGTGGCCATGTATATTTTTGCTAATTTCCAAGATTTCAAGTTCCCATCGAAAATTTAAAAAATTCATAAGTGTGAGTCTGGGCCCTAGCCACGTCGTGCCCTAGGCGCGCATCGACAATGTCTCAGGTCAAATTATGAAAAATTATTTTTCGACCAAGTTGCTCTAAAATTGGGTGGACGCCCTTTTCCCACTCAATTTTTCGTGTTGATTGCAAATCTAGTCTCAAATTTTTCCTTTGGAGATTGAAAAGATGCATTATGCACACAATTCCATTCTAGGAGTATTTCAATAATTTCATGGGGTGTTACATTATCTCCCCCTTGGGATCATTCATCCTCGAATGATGAGTAGAGATGGATATCAAGGCACAAATAACAATTGAAAGCTCCTCTCAACACTCAATCAATTAATCAAACTCTCGACTCCTCATCAATCTTAACAATCTCTATACAAACTCCATAATATACACATCAAGAACTTAATTACTCAAATACTCCAACTTATGAGTGGACATCGATTCAAGAGTTGAAAACTCTACTCTTTAAAGGGCATCATCATCTACAGCTAATAACTCTTGTCAAGGCCTAAGTCTTACTGCATACTCTTACTAAAGTCAACCCTAACTCAAGGTCACCTTGTGCTACCCCATAAGCTAGTTACAATCCTACAATATATCCCATAAGGTTCTCATTTTACACCTAAGACATTCTCACCGGCAGGCATAAAGGGAACATCGAAACATGAGAATTTCGAATCATTCAAATGAGGAATCAATTTTTCAGACTCCTAAAGGAGTTCATCAACTCTTAATCGAGAATGGGACCATCATGATATCCAAGACTCTATGGACACTCTCGAGTTCAACTCCCCACCTCAATTATACTCCCTTTCATGGCACTCTACACCATTAACTTAAACTTATAGCTCTTACTCAAATTTCTATCTAACCACCTCCTCCTCTTCCATTCAAGCCTACTTCTAAGCCTCAAGGTACTATTCACAACATAATCATATTCATACATATCTAATCCTCAATAGACAACTCTAAACATCCACGAGGATTTCATTAAAAGATTACTAGTCTTCTTTACTACTCCACTACTCTTTCTCGAACCCTTACTATGAAGTCTTCACTAGTCTACCCTCGATACTCACCTAACAACAACCAAGAATTCAAGCCTAATACTCTAACCACTTCAATTATACCTTAGAGTTTTCAAGCCTACTTAGCACTTCTACCTCCACCATTCAATGAGTTCTCACTCAGAGTCACACCAATATTCTCTTACCTATCGACTACTCATCATAAGGTTTTATCTCTCTCCTCCTTCCTATCTCTATCCCTACATGGCACAAGATTAACAGCATACTCTTACCCATCTACTGCTCATCATGAGGTTTTATCTCTCTCCTCCTTCTTATCTTTATCCATATATGAGACAAGTTTAACTCTAATATCATAATAAGGATACACTCACTCCTCCTCATCTACCGTCATCCTCAGTCTACTACTATCAACATCACTATTTGGACTTGGAGGAACTCATCATCTCCCCCATTAGCGAAACCTCAAACTACTACCTCTCTATGCAAAATAAGCACGAATAGCATCAAGGACTCAAAAACGCATTCTCAAGAATAGACTTCGAACACAATATCTAAAGTTTAAAGTTTATCTCCAACAACATTACTAGGAATAAATACTATCAAGGACTTGTATACTCAATTGTACAGAGGCTAAAAAAGGACATCAAGTCAAAGATAGGAACTCAGCTACATTATCATAATTCAGAGGCACTCATTCTCTCCCATCATGCCATCACCAATAACTCGTCTACTATCATCAATACCTCTATCGATACTGAAAAGATGGATTACTCAAGGGCTTGGAATTGAGATCATTAGCACGGTTCAATCAAAAAAATCTTATCTGAGGACATTCATAATGATGTGCAATCTCCCTCATCTATCAAAATTCACTCTGAGTTCACAGAACTATACGTAGTGTAAAACTTAGGTCACATCTTATTCAGCATAGAACTGGAAATTATTGGATTCATGGGGTAAGATCAAGATTAATGAATGAATTCATTACTTCTTTCCCTTAAAACTCAGCATGAATGAGAATCAATATGATATGCATGGGACTAAGCCATAGGTATGACAATCATACACCAGAAGGGAATCAAGTGTCACCTCCACTGAAGGGTAGAGATTGTATGAGATAGAAAGAGTTGATATCTCATCTTGATCTGCCCATCACTATCGAAGACTCAAGATCTACCCTGGTTTACCACTTCTTCATCTCCCCTTAGCTCTCAAGGTCCTCTCTCTAAATTTGGGAATCGATTTCTTCCACTAGGTTGTAAGCATATACCTTCACTCGGTCAAGGAATCACTACCCACAAGAATATCTTAAACTCTTCTGTTAGTCTACAGTCACATACATATAACTAGCCACTTACACACTTTTTAACGATATCACTCTTAGTACCTTCCTGTCTCTATGGAAACCTCTTTATATTTGCTATTCTTATGGCGTAAATAACCATTTCCCATAACTTTGACAATCTAACCTCTCCTTTTTTCCTGCAGACTCTCAATTTTTGTGCTCTCATAAATTCATTTCTATAAGAGTTAGACTATAATGAAAAAACTCATCATTATCTATCCATATGCCCGAATCAACTTAGTTGCTCAGGATAACAAGGAATGCTTACATTAGCCTACTCCATATTGACAACTCAAATATACTATCTAGATTCTTATAGCAATCATAGCTCAGAGCTTCACGTATCATTACACAATCATAGGTACACATCTCAAGTCTCTTCTTATCTATTGAGTTATCCTCGTCTCACTTGTCTTACCTAAGAGCCACTTATACTATGCCCATAACATCACTTTTCTTACAACTCAATACCACTCACCTCTTCAGTCATATCTCCTTATCTGACTAGGGCTCATAACTGAATGAATCTCATAAACTCTCACTTAAAATTCATAAGCCTAGTTTTGATCTATCACTTCAAAGGTGCTCTGTTTCCCCCTATTCAACATCTATATTTTATCCTTAATAATATAAATACTACAACACATCAACATAAACTTCCTTCTTGTTTAAGCACGCTCTATCACAGGCTGACACTAACTCTCTCTCTTTCTATACCTCATCATAACAATCATAGGGTACTCATCACTTTTTCATCAAACTTATGGCAATTGGCTCATCGTCTTATTACTTACCAAATAGGTATATATCTCTAATTACAAGTCCCAATCAACTATCACTCTCACTATCTCATCCTTTTCTTTCTATCATCATCATTCTAGTTCTGGAATGATAGCTCTACTCAGGGTGGTATAAGAACTCACATCTTACTCTTAGGAGTTAATAATAAGCCCTCTTTTGAGACATACGTTTCTCTCTTGTGGTAATATTGGGATATAGTTTTGAAAAAAATGGGCTAGGTACATCTAGAGCTAACTCAAGTGTATGGTTCATATAAGTAATGGTGCACTCCTTTTAGTCCATCAACTTAACATACTAGTCTGCTTCTCTCAAACATGGTACAGACTCTCTACTATTCTGATCACTTATCGAATCTCATCTATAAGAGTTTGGACATCACTATCTATATCATGTCATAGATGAGGCATAGTTAAAAGGTTTAGAGCATCACACAAATCATCATAGATTTCTTAGGAAATAGCTCTATCGCATGATTTAGAATATGAAAGAAGTGAGACAATTCCCAATGTCCTATAACCTCCTGCTTATAAAGTGTGGTCAACAACATACCCATAAACAAGACTCTACTAGACATGGCTTTATAGACTACCTAGGATACTTGAACTCATGCTCTGATACTAAGTTTGTCACACCCCGGGAGGGTACCCTAAATGTAACCAACACTCAGAGACTATTGCTATTCCCCATGCGATACACTTGGCCTCATCACATTATTTCATTCAGTCAACTAGCGAAAGACATTATGGAAAGACAATGTAATTATCAGTGGGCTACAAGACTAAGCATCTAAGTCTATCATACGAAATAAGACTAAGGACTCAGTTTAAGAAAAGGAAGGGGAAAGGACCCCAAACATAAACCCATCATCCCAATATGTCTATGAAGCCTCTACATTTACTGCCTTGGAAGGTACCATGATAAGCCATGGCTACCACAACTCAAAAGTAATAACTAAAATATCTGAAAGAAAGAAACTATCCTCCAAATGCACAGGAGGACTCACTATTCTCTAGAAATTGAAAAGCTCCGAACCTCAATGATTTGCCTGCTAAAGTCCTCTATCTACTGAATCTGCATCATGAAATGATGCAGCACTAAATAATATTAGTACGTGGAATATACCATATGTAAAATATGCTAAAAGTAAATGATATAAACAGAATACCATGGAACTACATTAGCTCATCAGGCACTCACCTCATCTCATAATAAAGAGTAGACATTATCACAACCAACATCAGTTAAGACTCATACTATCATGTCAACATCTATGTACCATCAAGAGGAAACCTATCAGGGAGTTTCTCGAACCTACCACCATCACCTATGAATCAGTGATGTTACAACGAAGCGATGCCATTGCCACATCCACCTAGTACCATGTCGAAATAAAGGGAGTGCATTGTTGGATTGGATCCAGAATAAATATAACATCAAGTCCTCTTTCAAGACAAAGGAAACATCTGTTCTCAAGGTTCGATCCTCCCCTTACCCATTTCGGTGCTCGATACTTCTCCCAGGACTCATTATGCTCATACACGTCAACATCAAGATTTGTCATCATTTAAGTGTCGATCGAGTATTCACTATGAGATTTTGGTGGGATTATGTCCCCTAGATTGAAATCCTTTTTAGTTAAAACACTTCTTCCATTAATTCAAAATTTCATTTCTACCTTAAAATTGGTGTTTTGCGTGTTCCAACAAGTTTGTAGCATATTTAGGAGTGGTTTTGTCGAAGTATAACTTGTTTTATCCTTTACTTCAAAATAAAATTCAAATAAAGAATTTATTTTTTTTTTGTATCAATTAAAAAACTTATTATTTCTATACAAATACAATTTCAAATCTCAATTAAATTTCATAATTGTACGATATTTTAAAAAAAATTCTAATGAGCAATGTAATTTTTTAGATAAGTAGGATCAATAAAAAGATTACTAAATATGAAATGATTTTTTCATATCAGTAAATACGAATTTGAATACAATAAAAAAATTAAATAATGAGATTTCTTTTTTAAAAAAGATCGAAGGTGCTTGAGATTATCTTTCATAGATTTTTGAGTAAGTTTCTTAAGTAAGTGTACATGCAGTAGAAAAAGTTCAACAAATATGACCATAAGTTATATAATGTTCAATATTATATAAATAGTATATAACATGTATATGTGTATCAATGATGAGAGATGTCTCTACATTTATATACACTTCTTGCACAATATTTATATATTGTTGACAATTTCTTTTTCAAATCTGACCAACTCAAAATTTCTCTAAACATTTTCAAATTATATATCATGAGCTCCTTGCAATATGACAAATCTTATGATATACCAGTCATTCAAAATGATACATGTTTATGGCATGTCAAAATTTGTCTGTGTTGTTTCCTATCGAGAGTACTTGAAAAGCTATTTATGTCACGCTCGAGGAGGGTACCCTAGGCATAACTGGCACTCAGAGACTATTACTAGTCCCCAAGCAAACCACCTGGCCTCATTTCATTCGTTTAATCAATAGATCAGCGGAAGACATTGGAATATATAATAGCAAGCAACTCTATCCTATTACATCTACATCAAAATTACGGTCCATAGGCACATGACTAGCCATCAGTATCCTTAACATACGATAGAATCAAGACAATTTAATTTAGAAAGGGGAAAAGACCCCAACATCAATCCATCATCTCTCTATGTCTATGAATCCTCTATTTCTACCATCTAGGAAGGTACCATGACAGGCTATGGCTACCACAAACTCAGGAATAACTTAAAACATATGAAATGAAATAAAAGGTATCCTCCAAATACAGGGGAGGACTCACCAAGTCTCTGAAGCTAGAAGTTTCTGAACCCCAATGAATCGCCTGTTGAAGTCCTATGTTAACTAAAGCTGCATCATGAAACGATGCAGCACCAAATGGCTTCTAGTACGTGGAATGTACGATATATAAATAGGCTAAAAGTAAACAGTATAGACAGAATAACATGGAATATCATCAACTCATCAGGTATTCATCTCAACTCTTGATAAGGAGTCAGACAGTATCATATCAACATCAATCAAGACCCATACCATCACATCAATATCAGAGTACTATTAAGATGAAACCTATCAGGGAGTTTCTCTAATTGACAACCAATACCTATGAGTTGGTGATGATACAACAAAAGTGATATCATTGCCATATCCGTCCAATAACTTACTGAGGTAGAGGACATGTCTATCAGTAGATCTATAAATCTATCAAGTCCTCTTTTGTGACAGAGGAAATATCCATTTTTCATGGTCCAATCTTCTTCTATGTTAGACACGTAGTTAATGAGTGCACGTAGGACTCATTCTTACTCATTTAAGTGCTCAATAATCCTGCCAAGACTCAACATGCTCATAAGCTATCAAACATCAAGATTTGTCATCACTTAGTCTCCTTTGGGCAAGGAACATCAACTCATCTCATCATCTATCAACTCAAGGAGTTAGGAAAATTCTTTAAGATTAAATTCAACCTCTTTAAGACTCTAGGGATATCCATCTCATCAAAATTAGTCATCAACACATTTAATTCAGGACCCAGACCATAACAAGCAAGTTGACCCATATGATCAAGGCTCTAGACAGCAACCCCTAAGTTCATTCTTGAAGTCTTTAGAAAAATAACCAAGTAGGGTGCATATGGTAATTTAAATAAACCATTTAAACAAGTAATTCAAGTCATGAAGATCATCAATTCAAGAAGGTATACGTAATATAAAAATAGTTTTTAGTAAAATATTCAAGAAATTTGCAGACAAAACCCATCACCTTCAACTATCAACTTTCTAAAATCAATCACATGCTTTGGGCAGTCTTACATACCTAGGATAAAGAATTTCTTAGGCTTCATCAAGGAATTTGCCCCAATCTTGAATCCCCAAGATTTATCTTCTTTCTCTCTCAAGAACTTTTACATAGAAAATGGGTTTTAAAACCCTTAATCTAAAGGAAAATGAAACGCCCCAAAAGTGTGCTTCGAAAATGCCCATAATAGTAATTTCCATACATCTCAAAATCCATGTGTAATATCAAAAATCTGACTTTATATTCTTGATCAGGGGAAAAATTGAGTAGGAAATGGATATAACTCTAATTTTACAAGACTCGTAGTGAAAAATGATTTTCGTCAATTTTTCTTAAAGCAGTAGAGGTTCGCGATAGCTCCACGATGCGGACCCATCATGGAGTAGTATTAGCACTTTCTTAATTTTCTATTTTAGCCTAAGGGCATTGGCGTCATGTCCCCTTGCCTATTTACACATGAAATATCCTATACTTAGCCATTTTTTAAATCCATATCACTCAAAAACCCTCTCTAAAACCTCTCAACTATTTTATTAAATATTCCCATCCAAATTCAAATGTCTCAAGCTTAATTTAGGATCTGAAGAGCTCCATCAAGCTTCAAGGCTCCTTCAAGGCTACATCAAGTAACCAAAGTTTAAGGTATGTGAGTTTCATCCATTGGGTCTTTTCACCCATGGAGCCCAAAAACTTCCTTTTTATGAAAATTGCTTGTTTTCAAGTTATATCATCCATGGGTATCTCTTATTATGGATTTTAATTATAAACTATGTTGGGTTTTTATGAAATATTGATTGATTATGTATTTCTATCTACTTCAAGCTTATACTATGAATTATTTTGTCTATTGAGACTATGCATGCTTTGAGCTATGAAACTATAGTCTATTATGAGATTTGATGATTGATTTCAAGGTATCTTACATGAAGGTTTTAATATATGTTGGTGGGTTGATTTATATTTTCTCATATTATTTCACTCTTAAATTGCATGATTTTGAACTAGCATTACAAACCCACCAAGTGTTTGATAAAATGTCAAGTCAAGGATTCTCAAGTTATTGATGGTCTAATGCATGGTTTATAAGTCAAGTGACTATATGGTGATTAAGGGCTTGCATATATGTATTGAATTCATGTAAAGAACCTATGGCATTGCAAATGAATTATTGGGCTCCTATGTTTTGTTATGTTCTTAGGAAAATGTGAAGTCCTTTCTTGATATTTAAATGTGATGGTTTGCTGAGCTACTTTCATGACTCCTACCAAAAAGATTATATCGTAAGGTATGGACATCTTATAAGACCTACCAAAAGGTCATGCTATAAGGTAGAATAACTCATGGCTCTAATAGAAAATCTTATATCGTAAGTTAAGGACACCTTATAACACCTACCAAAAAGGTCATGCCGTAAGATACAATTCACAACTTTTACCGAAAAGATTATATCGTAAGGTAAGGACACTCTTTAATACTATTGAAAAGGTTATACCATAAGGTAAAACAATTCATGGCTCATACCTAAAAGATTATATCATAAAGTATGGGACATCTTATATTACCTATCAATAAAACTATATCGTAAGTTAGGGGTATTGGTAACACTCTCCAAAAAGGTTATACCGTAAGGTGAATGGGTGGCTAGTTGGCCTATCTCATATATGTTTAAGTAAAGTTTGAGTATATATTCCATATTAAGTTTATGTCCCTTGATTATGATTAAGTATCTTATTATTATGGCATATAACCCTTGTTGCATTACAACCTGCATAGTTAGAGCATTCAAACGTACTAATGCATACTCTATTCCTACATGATATTACCATGTAGGGACCGGGGCACCTTTTGATCATCCTCCACGTGGCTAGTTTGGTACTTTGGAGAGAAGCTTTGGTGAGTCCTCAAGTCCGAGGACACTATCTATGTTAATTTTTCCATTTTCTATTTCTTTATGTTGGACACTTGATATAATGAGGGTGAGCCCAGAAAGTGTCTTGGACCCCGCTCCATTCCATGTTAGAGGTGTTGTTGGATAATTGATGAACCTATGCTATGAGCTTGACTCTTTTATGCTTTTATGATATTTAAAAACGTCCCTTACTCCCGCTTCCCTTGTTTTATATCTATTTCTATTGCTTATTCTGCTTCTACGACCAAGGATGTGTAAATAATATGCTAAGAGCCTTATTTAGGGCCCCCTTTGGTTTTTCATTCATCGTGTCACATCTAGGCCCTAGGGTTGGGTCATAACAAATTTGTATCAGAGCACTACATTGTTAATGCTCCTCGGAATCCAACACACTGCATCAATTAGAGTCTTATTCAGGGTTGGAAGCGTACCACAACTATGAATGGGAGGCTATGAGGCATTTTAGAAAATGTTTCACTTCTTCATGGTCTATATCGTACTTTAGAAGTAAGATAAGACTTTTTTCCCCTAACAAATATTGTTTGCTCTTCTAGATCATTTCACTTCAAAGAGGAAGATTGAGGAGGGCCTGCACACCCGAGGAGGGTTTGGCTCACCAAGCCCCTCTAGCGGAAGGGGCCACTCAAGTCGAGTTCCTGAATGCCATCACTATGTTGGCACATGCAATGACCAACCAAATTTACCAAGGGGTCCAAGCCCCTCGTACTCCCACTTTGGCTCCTAAGGTGAGGGATTTTACTAAAATGAACCCACCGAAGTTCCATGGATCCAAGACGGATAAGAATCTCTAAAATTTCATAGATGAGGTGTACAAGGTGCTATCCATCATGGGGGTTAATTTGGAGGACAAGACAGAACTAGCGGCCTACTAACTAAAAGTTGTGGCTCAAATTTTGTTTGTGCAATGGAATATAGAGAGGGGAAATCATGATGTTATTCCTTGGGAGGAGTTCAAGGCTGCATTCCTCAACCAGTTCTTCCCGATTGAGTTGAGAGAGGCTAAAATGATGGAGTTCATGAATCTTAAGCAAGCTTCCATGAGTGTGAGGGAGTATGCCCTCAAGTTTAACAAACTCTCCAAGTATGCCTCATAATTGGCTGCCGAACCTAGATCAAGGATGAATAAGTTTGTGTTGGGGGTATCTGACTTGGTAAATGAAGGTATCATACCATAATGCTTGTAAGTGATATGGATTTGTCTTGGCTTATAACCTATGCCGAATCACTTGAGGGAGAGAAGCTTAGGAAGAAGAGAAGTGGGGAGTCCAAGAGGGCTTAGTTTGAGGGCGGTCGATTTCAACAAGGTCTTGAGTTTCAAGGTCAAGGATTTTCTAGTGCTCCAAACAAGAGGGTTGCTAAGGATGGGGTGCCTAACCCAAGGCTCCAAGGAGGTGATGATGGGGTAACTCATCCTAGATTTCCAAAATGTAGGAGAAAATATGGTGGCACATGTTGGAGGAACACAGGTGCATGCTTTGGGTGTGGCGAGTAAGGCTACAAAATTCTGATTATTCGCATGCTCAAAACAAGGGTGAAGGTAGCAGACCTCAAAAGAAAGGTAGTCATATCGATCAAAGGGCTCTAGAAGGCCAACAAGGGGGTACTCTACGACACAATTGGTTCTATACTCTTCAAAGGAGGCAAGGAGAGGATGAGGTGCCCGATGTTATTGCCAGTATGTTGAAGGTTTTTTATTTTGATGTGCAGGCTTTGATAGGCCTGGGTGCCACTATTTCTTTCATTATTCCTTTTGTTGCTAATAAGCTTCATGTGTGTCCTGAATTGCTATGTAATCCTTCTAGGTGTCTGCCCCCATTGGTGAATCTATTATTGCTAGAAAAAGTCTATAGAGGTTGTTCCATGTCCTTATTGTATGAAGTCTTGTGAAGTGATTTTGTTAAACTTGTCATGGTGGATTTTGAGATTATTCTTAGGGTGGATTGGTACATACATATCATGCGTCCATTGATTGTAGAGCCCGCAAAGTTAGATTCTAATTCCTTAATGATCCGTACTTGAGTAGAAAGTTGTAAAGTGGTAGTTAAGGGTAGATTTATTTCTTGTCTAAGAACTAAATTGATCTCTAAGGGTTGTATTTACCATCTTGTAAGGGTTGGGGATGTTGAGTCTAAAATCCTTCCTATTGAGTCAATTCCATTGGTCAATGAGTTTCTTGATGTCCTTCCCGATATGTTGAATTTGTGGTAATGTCCTTCGCTTGACTAATGCCCCAGCTATGTTTGTGGATCTCAGGAATAGGGTCTCTAACCCTACCTTGATATGTTTATGGTGGTTTTTAGTGAGAATATATTGATTTATTTCTGGGGTAAAGAAGAGCTTGTGAATTATTTGAGGGTGGTGTTGCAATTTTAAAGGATGAGAGGTTGTTTGCTAAGTATGAAAAGTGTGGGTTTTTGGGGAACAAAGAAGTGGTTAGAGAAGTACACCAATTGGCTAGGTTGGGAATAAGGTTGGATGAAGTGGGAAATGGTGGTGTAGCAGTTAAGATGGTGTCAAATCTTCTTTGATTGAGGAAGTCAAGATAAAACAAGACCTAGACCCATCTAGCTAGAAATGAAGGTTGTGGTGAAGGTTAGAAAAGTGGAGGTTTTCTCCCAAGGGGTAGATGGTGTCCTTAGGTGCTAAGGTAGGCTATGTCTGCTTATGTTGAGGATTGGGCTCACTTGAAAGTCCCACCCATGAAGGGTGTGATCCAGTTTGGCAAGAAAGTGAATTGAGCCTGAGGTTGGTGGGTCCTTATAGAGTGTTGAGGAGAATTGGCAAAATTGCTTATGAATTGGAACTGCCTAGGGGAAATAGATATGGTTCATCCGGTCTTTCTTGTATCTATGTTGAGGTGATGTATTGGTGATCCAAGTGCTATAGAACTTTCTGAGGTTATGGGTGTTGGGGAGGATGAGCTGACCTATGATGAGGCCCCGGTGGAGATATTAGATGGACATGTGGAAAGGTTGAGGAACAGAGATATTGCACCCGTCAAGGTTCTTTGGAGGAATCAACAAGTCAAAAGTGCCACTTGGGAAGCTAGAGCAGACATGAAGAGGCGATATCTGTACCTCCTTCATTCTATTCAAGTTTAAGATAGCAAACTAAGTCTCTTCTATGATTTCAAGTCTTAAGTTTCAGCCCTCATATCATGTTGCATGCATTCATGTTTATGGTAACAAGTTTATAGTGATTATGGCATTCATGTTGAGATTTTTTAAAATGATGTTTAAGTGTAATAGTTACATTCATGTCGGGCTAAAATCTTTATGATTACATCTCTTATACATGTTCTTTTGACATTCGGGGACGAATGTTCCCAAGGGGGAGATATTAGAACACCCCAAAAGTGTGTTTCAGAAATGCCCACAATTGTAATTTCCATATATCTCAAAATCTATGTCTGATATCAAAAATTTGACTTCATATTCTTGATCAGGGGGCGAAATTGAGTGAGAAATGGGTATAACTTGGATTTTAGAAGACCCGTAGCAAAAAATGATTTTCGCCAATATTTCACAAACTAGTAGGGGTTCGCGATGCCTCCGCGATGGGGACCCATCACGGAGTAGTGTTAGCACTTTTTAAATTTCATATTTTGGCCTAAGGGAATTTTTTTCATGTCCCCTTGCCCATTTACACATGAAATATCCCATGCTTAGCCATTTTTCAACTCAATATCACTCAAAAACCCTCTTTAAAACCTCTCAACCATTTTATTAAAAATTTCCATACAAATTCAATTGTCTCAAGCTTAATTTTGGATCTTAAGAAATCCATTCAAGCTTCAAGTTTCCTTCAAGTCAATATCAAGAAAACCCAAGTTTAATGTATGTGGCTTTCATCCATTGGGTCCTTTCACCCATAGAGCCCAATCTTCCTTTTTATGAAAATTGCATGTTTTCAAGTTGTATCATCTATAGGTATCTCTTATGATGGATTTTGATTATAAATTATGTTAGGGTTTTATGAAATGTTGATTGATTGTGCATGTCTACCTAATTCAAGCTTATACTATGAATTGGTTTTATCTATTGAGACTACTCATGTTTTGAGCTATGAAACTGTAGTCTATTATGAGATTTGATGATGGATTTCAAGGTATCTTACATGAGGGTTTTACTATATGTTGGTGGGTTGATTTACATTGAGTTTTCTCATATATTTCACTCTTGAATTGCATGATTTGACTAGTATTATGAATCCACCAAGTGTTTGATAAAATGTCAAGTCAAGGATTATCAAGTTATTGATGGTCTAATGCATGGTTTATAAGTCAAGTGACTATATGGTGATTAAGGGCTTACATGTATGCATTGAATTGACATAAAGTACCTATGGCATTTCAAGTGAATATTTGGGATCTTATGTTTTGTTATGTTCTTGGGAAAATCTGAAGTCCTTTCTCAATACTTGAATATGATGGTTTGGTTTGCTACTTTCATGACTCTTACCGAAAAGATTATATCGTAAGGTATGGACATCTTATAAGACCTACCAAAAAGGTCATAAGGTAGAATAACTCATGGCTCCTACCGAAAAGATTATATCGTAAGGTATGGACATCTTATAAGACCTACCAAAAAGGTCATAAGGTAGAATAACTCATGGCTCCTACCGAAAAGATTATATCATAATGTAAGGACACCTTATAACACCTACCGAAAAGGCCATGACGTAAGGTACAATTCATGGATCCTACCAAAACAATTATATCGTAAGGTAAGGACAATCTCTAATACTATCGAAAAGGTTATGCCATAAGGTAGAACAATTCACAGCTCCTACCTAAAAGATTATATCGTAAAGTAGGGGACATCTTATTCTACCTATCAAAAAGACTATGTCGTAAAGTAGGAGTATTGGTCACACTCTCCGAGAAGGTTATACCGTAAGGTGAGTGGGTGGCTAGTTGGCCCATCTCATACATGTTTGGGTAAAGTTCGAGTATATATTCCATATTGAGTTTATGTCCCTTGATTATGATTAAGCATATTGTTATTATGGTGCATAACCCTTGTTGCATTGCATCCTGCATATTAGTACATTCAAAGTACTAACGCGTACTTTATGCCTACATGATATTACCATGTAGGGATTGGAGCACCTTTTGATCATCCTCCACATGGCTGGTTTGGTGCTTTGGAGATAAGATTTTGTGAGTCCTCAAGTTTGAGGATGTTACCTCCGTTACTCTTGTCATTTGCTATTTCTTTATGTTGAACACTTGATACTATAAGTGTGAGCGCGGAAAGTGTCTTGGCCCCAGCTCCATTCCATGTTAGAGGTGTTGTTGGATAATCGTTGAACTTATGCTATGAGCTTGACTCTTTTATACTTTTATGATAATCAAAAACTCCCCTTAGTCCCACTTCCCTTGTTTTATATCTATTGCTATTACTTATTTTGCTTCTGCAACCAAAGATATGTGAATGATATGCTAAGAGGCTTGTTTGGAGTCCCTTTGGGTTCCCATTCATCGTGTCACGTCTAGGGCCTAGGCTTGGGTCGTGACAGAAAAGACCCTTAAACATGTATTTGGGACTTAAGATAGATTGAGGAATGACCATAAGGCCCTATCCTTAAAAGAAAATAAAATTTTCACTTTGTGTCAACATATCCGCGTCACGCCAGGGGCGCGGTCATATGTTATTTTGCGAGTTTCTTTCTTTCCAGTTTCATGTTGAAAAAAATGTAAAAAAAAAAAACAAAGTTTGAGTCCGCGCCCTGGGCGCACACTCTCACTGTTTCAAGTTAAATTAGGAAAATTATTTTTCAACTTGGTTGCTCTAAAATTGGGTCGAGGCCATTCTACCACTCAATTTTTTGTGTTGATTGCATATACGGTCTCAAATTTTCTATTGGAGCTTGGGAAGACGCATTATGCACACGATTACTTTCTATGGGTATTTTGGTAACTTCACAAGGTGTTATATTATCTCCTCTTTGGGATCATTCATCCTCGAATGATAAGTAAAGGTGGGATTAAGGCACCAGTAGACTCAAGACACGTCTCAATACTCACTCAAAAGTCTCGAACTCTTAACTATCCCTCACCCTCTATAATATCTAAATTAGACACAGAATAGAATAAGCACCTCTAAGTAAGAGTGGAAACTTCAATTAAATTAAGGATAGCGACATTACCTTCGACATCATCATAATTTGGCACGAATAAGTATGAGTATTTTATCTTCATAGCTTCCTCAGCTTCCCACGTAGCTTCCTCAACAAATTGTTTCCTCCATAGGACTTTGACAGAGGCTTTCTCCTTGTTCCTCAACTTACGTACTTGAGATCAACAATTTCAAGTGGAATCTCATCATAGGATAGGTTATTTTTTACACCAGTACTCTCAATAGGGAATTCCAAAGAAGGATCTCCCAAACACTTCTTCAGCAACAATACGTGGAACACTGGATGAATCCCCTCTAGCTCAAAAAGCAATTCCAACTTGTAAGCGAACTTCCCAATCCTCCTCACAATTTGATTGGGACCAATATAATAAGGACTCAACTTCCTTTCTTCCAAAACCTTATGACTCCCTTTATAGGTGACACATTCAAGTATATCTAATCATCTACCTCAAATTCTAAGTCTCTTCTCCTCACATTAGTGTAAGACTTTTGGCGACTCTATGCAGTCTTCAACCTCTCACTAATAACTTTCACCTCCTCAATGAACTGATGGACAATATTGGGTCTAATCAACTCAGTTTCACAGACTTCAAACCACCCAATCGGTGATCTTCACCTCCTCCCAAACAAATCTTCATAAGGGGCCATTTGGTTACGTGCATGGTATCTATTGTTGTAGGCAAATTTGATCAATGAAAAATGTTCATCCCAATTCCCTTTAAAGTTGAGAATGCAACCCCTTAACATATCCTCCAAAGTTTGAATAGCGCATTCTACCTGTCTATCTATCTGAGGGTGGAAGGTTGTACGTAGATTTACCTTGGTACCTAATCCCTTCTGAAAGGATCTCCAGAATTATGAGGTGAATTGAGCTCCTCTATCTGAGATGATAGAAAAGGGAACTCCATGCAACCTCATAATCTCAATAATGTATAACCAGGCATATTCCTCAGTTGTATTAGTTGTCTTGACTGCCAAGAAGTAGGCTAATTTAGTCATCCTATCAACTATAACTCATATTGAGTCATGTTGCTTTTGGGACCTTGGTAAACTGGTAATAAAGTCCATGTTAATCATCTCCCACTTACACTCTGGAATTTCAAAGTTCTAAGCTAACCCACAAGGCCTTTGATGTTCAATCTTGGCCTATTGAGAATTGAGACACTTAGAGACAAATTCAGCAATGTCCTTCTTCATTCCATTCCACCAATAGACTTCTCTTAAGTCATGGTATATCTTGTTGGAGCCAGGATGGATAGAATATCTAGACCTATTAGCTTTGGCCATGATTCTCTCTCGAACACCATTAACATCGGGCACACACAATCTATCTTGGTATCACAACACCCCATCTCCCCTTTTGGAGAAAACCATTACCTTTTACTTGTGAACATCTTCTTTCAATTGAAAGAAGACAAGGTCTTAGCCTTGCTTTACCTTCACCACTGACACTAAAGATTAAGCAGACTCATTTGGAACATTGATATCGCCTTCATTATACTCCTCAAGTTATAATCCTAATCGGGCTAACCTGTATGCTTCCTTAGCCAGCTCTTTCTTCCCTTCCTCTACATGGGCAGTGCTACCCATAGACAACCTGCTAAGAGCATCAGCAACAATGTTAGCTTTACCTGGATGATAGAGAATACTACATGGGCAGTGCTACCCATAGACAACCTGCTAAGAGCATCAGCAACAATCTTAGCCTTACTTGGGTGATAGAGAATGCTCATGTCATAATCCTTGGGCATCTCCATCCATCTCCTCTGCCGCAGCTTGAGCTCTTTCTGGCTGAAGACTTATTACAAGCTCTTATGGTCAGTTAATATATCCACATGCACTCCATACAAGATAATGACGCCAGATTTTAAGTACGAACACCACTGTTGCCAACTTATGATCATGAGTTAGATAATTCTTCTTATGAATCTTAAGCTGTCTGGAAGCATAGGATATCACCTTCCCTCTCTACATCAACACACAACCCAGTCCAACTCTGGATGTGTCACCATATATTACAAAGTCTTTCGTCCCATTGGACAAAAATCAAAGCTAGTGTGTAGTAAGTCTAGTCTTCAATTCTTGAAAACTTCACTCACATTCCTCAGACCACTAAAACCTGGCCTTCTTCTGAGTTAGCTTAGTCAATGGTGCAGACAAAGAAGAAAAGCCCTCAATAAATCTATGGTAGTAGCCCACCAACCCCAAGAAACTTTGCATATCAATGTGAGAGGTCAGACTAGGCTAGTTCTTAACCGCTTCAATTTTCTGGGAATACACTCAAATACTATCGCCTGAGACAACATGACCTAAGAAGGCCATGGATTTGAGCCAGAATTCAAACTTCAAAAACTTTGCATATAACTCATGGTTTTTGAGGGTTTGTAAAACCACTTTAAGAAGATTGGCATGCTCCTTTTCATCCTTAGAATACACCAAGATATCATTAGTAAATATAATTACGAACATGTCAAAATATGGTTTGAATACTCTGTTTATCAAGTCCATGAAAGTTGTAGGTGCATCAGTCAACCCAAAGGACATGACTAAGAACTCAAAATGGTCATACCTTGTCCTAAATTTTGTGTTTGGAATATCACATTACCTCACCTTCAACTGATGGTAACCCGATCTAAGGTCTATCTTGGAGAAGTAAGAGGCACCCCGAAGTTAGTCAAACAGATCATCTATCCTGGGAGGGGATACTTATTCTTTATTATGACTTTGTTTAGTTGTCGATAGTCTATACACATCTGAGAGACCTATTTTGCTTATGCACGAATAGGACAGAAGCACCCCAAGGAGAAACACTAGGTCTTATGAAAACTTTTTCTAGCAAATCATTCAATTGCACTTTTTATTCTTTTAATTTAGCGGGGCCCATCCTATAAGGTGGGATTAAGATAGGTCGGGTATTGGGGAGAACATCAATCCCAAAGCCAATCTCCCTATCAGGAGGGACTCTAGGTAGATCCTCGGGAACACTTCAGGGAACTCATTTACAATTGAGACTGACTCTAGAGTAGGGGACTCAACATCATCAGACTTAACTCGCACGAGGTGGTAAATACACCCTATAGAGATTAGCTTTCTAGCCCTAAGATTGGAAATAAACTTGCCCTTAGGTGCAACATAACTCCCTTTCCACTATAAGGCAGTTAGGAAATTGAAACTTAACAATCTAGGTCCTACAATCAATGGAGGCATAACAAGCATGAAGCCAATCCATGCTAAAGGTCATATCAAAGTCAACCATCTCCAATTCTATCAGGTTAGCCAAGGTATATCTATGATAAAAAGATACTACACAGTTCCTGTCAACCCTCTCAGCTATGATAGACTCACCAGTAAGAATGGAAACAGAAAAGGGTTCAAGCAAACACTCTGGAAGGATCCCAAATCTACTAGCCACATAGGGAGTTACAAAAGACAGAGTAGCACCCGGGTCAAGCAATGCATAACAATCAAAAGTAAAGACTCGAAGCATACCCGTAAACATATTTGGTGTTGTCTCCTGATCTTGATGATTACCCATGACATAAATACGGCTTGTCCTACCTCCTGCACCCATAGTAGTACCCCTCTGATTACTGCCAGTTGGGGGTGCTGCGAAGGACTGTGCTTTATTACTTTCATCACCTCGTCTCCTCTTCGAGCATTCATACTGGAAGTGACCAGTCTTCCCACATGAGTAACAAACATCTTTGCCCATGCAGAACTCACCCAGATGGAGCTTACCACACTTGTCACAAGGTGGTTTTCCTTTCGTACTTTGGGTCACACTAGCTTGAGATTGGGAACCCTAGGACCTAAAATTCTGGTAACCATAAGACTTCTGATCATACCTATTTTGTTGAACAGGTACACTCGCCGCAGAGGGTGCATAGTGAGAAGACCTCTTTTAGAAGTAGGATTTATCACCCTTATTCTATCTCGGCTGGCTAGGGTCATGCCCTACTGATTTTTCTTTCCTGCTCATTTGTTGTTCTCTATCCGTCCTTTTATCTTCCTTAGTTTGCTGGGCATATATCATAATCCTGGAAATGTCCATACCTAAGATCAACAATGCCCCTTTGCATTCCTTTTTCACTTACCTACCCAAACCAGACACAAACTTCCTCATCCTTGCCCTCATGTCTTAGACCATCCCCTGTGCATATCTGGACAGCTTAATGAACTTGAGGTTGTACTCCTTAATGATCAACCCCTCTTGTTTTAAGTTTAGGAACTCATCAACCTTCACCTCCCTCAACTCTTGGAGAAATGAGTGGTCAAGAAAAGTAGCCTCAAACTCATCCCACTCTATAGGTTCACCATCTTCACCTCTACTGTCCTCCTATTGGTTGTACCAGACATTTGCAACATCTTTCAGCTGGTAGAAGGGCAAGCTCAACTCCTTCAATGTCATTAGCATGCATGGCCCTTAAGACCTTCCACATCTCATCGATGAAGTTTTGTGGGTTCTTCCATACAAGAAAAAAGACTTTTAATGACCATTTCTTAGTGAAGAGAAATGAATCCGATCATTATAAATATACCTATAGTGACAAAAAAAATTCGATCATTATAAATATACTTATAGCGATTAAATTTTTTTTGGACGTTATAAATATATTTATAGCAACCAATTTTATTTTATCGTTATAAATATACTTATAGAGACCAATTTTTTCGGTCATTATAAATATACTTATAGCGACCATATTTTTTCGGTCATTATAAATACATTTATAATTACCAATTTTTATTCGGTTGTTAAAGACAAACTTTAACCCAACATTAATGAGGGGGATAAATTTGATCATTAAAAACATAATATTTCGCCGTTAAAACATATTAGTTAGTGTAAAAATATTTTTTAATTAATATGAGTGCAAAAATATTAGACTAAATCATATTATAAGTATCACAAGTGACGTTTTATTAATCATTTCATCATCTGATAAGAATCCTCCATCTTTTATAATTTTGGTTACTTCATAATAAAAAAAAAGTTTAATAAAAAGAAAAAAATAATGTATTATTTTCTTATATCTTTATCCATCATTTTTATTATAGTCGATTATATAAAATTTTAAAATATAAAAGCATTTAGTTACAATCTTTTTGGCACAATTTTTTTTAACTTAAATATTTTCTTGATATAGTTTCCATATATGTTTTTATTTTGAAAGACAATTTATTCATCTTTACTTGACCTTTTTAAAGATGCAAGATGAAGTAGGTCAAAATAAAAAATTATAATCACTTGACCTTTTTAAAGATGCAAGATGAAGTAGGTCAAAACAAAAAATTATAATGAAACAAAAAATTGAAAATAGAAGTAATTATATTAAATAATAATTATGAGCTTGTGAGATTAATTTAAGGTAGAAAATTATATGAATTTGGTAGTATCTAATTTTTTCAAGAGGATAGATGTTTCTCCACTTGCAAATTACCTCGATCAATAGACTTAAGAATCAGTATTCAGTAATAATATTTTTTCTAATAAAAAATATATATTGTGTCGACTTTTTTCTCATTATTGGTTGTGAAACTAACAGTTGTATACAAAGAAAAATCATTTGTTTGAGTTAGAAAAGTATAAATTGAAACTTTACAAACAGACAATTTAAAAAGTTTTACATGACATATAATCAACTACCAAATTAATTAAGAAATCATGATTTTGTTTATTATTTAAAATTTAAGATGACATATTTGATTTGTATCTCATGATATTTTAATGATATTGAATTATTTATATTTGGTGAATACAATTAGTATAAAAAGTAAAACTAAAAGAAGTTGGGGGTTTTATCTATGAATCAATGTGCAAAAAGTCAATAACTTAAGGTGCAAAATACAAAATAAACCCCTTTATTTATAGAACTAGAAAATCCAACTTTATCTTTATTTGATTATGAGAATAGAAACAAAGTTTATATTTCATTGTAGTTAATCTTTGATTTTACAAAAAAAAAAAGAAGAAGATAATAGTTATTAGGAATGTTATTAATAACCTTACATGAAGTTTTTATACTTATCTTTCGACAGACCATACAGTGTGAAGAATTCATCCTCAGAGAAAGTGTAAATAAGTATAAGCAATGGAAAATTTTTGAAGCACAGAAAGAATGCATTTCCGCTTATCTTTTGATAGATCATGCAGTATTAAGAACTCATTCTCAGAGAAAGTGTAAATAAGTATAAGCAATGGAAAATTTTTGAAACACAGGAAGAATGCATTTTATATTTAAGAAAAGATATTCTAGTTTTTCTTTTACTAAGAGTTAAAAATATAACATCATACAATTTATATGTCTATATTTTTGTAACGTTATGCAATATCATTCTTTATTGTTACTATGAAATTTAATATGAATATAATCAATTTTTATGTTTTCATATGTGCATGTATTTGTATGTGTGTGTGCGTGTGTATATGCACTTTTGCTGATCTAATTTGTGGTTATAATTAAAGTTTTAATAACTAGAACTAAAGGGAGCCTTGGAGTATTTGGTAAAGTTGTTCACATGTGAACAGAAGGTCACAGGTTCAAACCTTGGTAACATGCAATAGATCCTTGTGGTCAGACCCTTCCCCTGAAGTGCACCTGGCTTGCCTATATTTTTTTTTAATAACTAGAACATCAATTAGTGAAGAAAAAACTTAGTTGCTAAAAAGAGGTATAACTATCGAATTTTTGTTGGCGTTAAAGCTTTTTAACAACTAGACTTAATCCAGTTGCTAAACTTTTAATGGCGGAGCTTTTAACGACCGATGATGATCGAATTTTTACCAGTCATTATTGACTAATAATGATTGAATTTATACTTTTAGCAACAAAATTTTTCCTCGTTAAAGACCTATTTTCTTATAGTGTCCTCAACCTTTGACCCCGTATACACCAGAGGTTTCATCCGTAAGAAGTCTCTGAGCCTAGTTGCAACCGTGGACTCCTTTGAGCTGGAACTAGGTGCCTGAGGACCTCGACTGTTACCCTAGGAGGCCATTAGCTAAGTAAGCATGGTAATGGCTCCCCTAAACTCTGCCTCTAAGGTGGGGCTGGCTGTGGCTGTGCAGGGGGAGCCTGTGGGACCTTAGTTGTACTAGCAGGTCGACGCCGTCTCCTAGTCCCTGTCTGAGTAAGGACCTCTAGTTGGGAATTCTCAGAATTGGGGATGAGGCATCTCTCTATGCAACTCTTTGTTTTTTAGGCATATTCTGTAAATGTGTAACGTACGAATTACAATAAGATTTTCATTGAAGAAGGGTAACACTTCCTAATGTCCTATAGCCTCCTGCTTATGAAGTGTGGTGCACAACAAACCTATAAAAAGGACCCTAGTAGGCATGGCTTCATAGACTTCCTAGGATACTTGAACTTTGTGCTCTGATACCAAGTTTGTCACGCCCTGGGAGGGTACCCTGGGTGTAACTGGCACTCAGAGACTATTGCTAGTCCCCAAGCGAACCACCTGGCCTCATTTCATTCGTTCAATCAATAGATTAGCGAAAGATATTAGAATATATAATAGCAGGTAACTCTATCCTATCACATCTACATCAGAATTATGTGACATAGTCCACACGACTAGCCATTAACATCCTTAATATACGATAGAATCAAGATAATTTAATTTAGAAAGGGAAAAAGACCCCAACATCAATCCATCATCTCTCTATGTCTATGAAGCCTCTATTCCTACCATCTAGGAAGGTACCATGACAAGTCATGGCTACCACAAACTCAGGAATAACTCAAAACATATGAAAATGAAATAAAAGGTATCCTTTGAATGCAGGGGAGGACTCACCAAGTCTATGAAGCGAGAGGTTTTCGAATCTCAACGAATCGTCTGCTGAAGTCCTCTGTCTACCGAATTTGCATCATTAAATGATGCAATGCCAAATGGCATTTGTATGTGGAACGTACGGTATGTAAATGGGATAAAAGTAAACAGTATAGGGAAAATAACATGGAATATCATCAACTCATCAGGTACTCATCTTAGCTCTGGATAAGGAGTAGGATAGTATTACATCAACATCAATCAAGACTCATACCATCACATCAACATCAGAGTACTATCAAGATGAAACCTATCAGGTAGTTTCTCGAATTGAAAACTATCACCTATAAGCCGGTGATGATACAAGGAAAGCAATGTCGTTGCAACATCTATCCAATACCTTGTCGTGGTAGAGGACATATCTATAAGTGGATCCATAAAACTATCAAGTCTTCTTTTGGGACTGAGGAGACATCTATTTTTCATTGTCCATTCCTCTCCTACCTGGCCATATATTTAATGAGTGTGAGTGGGACTCACTCTTACTCATTTCGGTGCTCAATACTCCTCCCAGGACTCAACATACTCATAAACTATCAAACATCAAGATTTATCATCACTTAATCTCTTTTGGAAAAGGAACATCAACTCATCTCATCATCTATCAACTCAAGGAGTTAGGAACATTCTTTAAGATTAAATTCAACCTCTTTAAGTCTCTAGGGATATCCATCTTGTTAACATCAATCGTCAACACATTCAACTCAGGACCCAGACCATAACAAGCAAGCAAACCCATACGGTTAAGGCTCTAGACATCAACCCCTAAGTTCATTCTTGAAGTCGTTAGTAAAGTAACCAAGTAGAGTTCATATGATAATTTAAATATACCATGTAAACAAGAAATTCAAGTTATGATAATCATCAATCCAAGAAAGTATATGTAATATAAAAATCGTTTTCAGTAAAACATTTAAGAGTTTTGCAGAAAGAACCCATCACCTTCAATTATCAACTTTCTACAATTAAAGGTGGCACATGGAAGAACAATAACATGCTTTGAGTACCTCTACATACCTTGGATGAAGAATTTATTAGGCTTCTTCAAGGAATTGGCTACAATCTTGAATACCCAAGCTTTATCTTCTTTCTCTCTCAAGAAGTTTTACGTTGAAGTTAGAAAAAATAGGTTTTGAAACCCTTAATCTGAAGGAAAAGACCCTTAAACATGTATTCTGGACTTAGGATGGGTTGTGGAATGACCAAAAGGCCCTTCCCATGAAAGAAAATCAAAATTTTCACTTCGTGCCAACATGTCCATGTCCCGCTAGGGCCGCGGGCATGTGTTATTTCGCAACTTTTGTTCTTTCCAATTTCACGTCAAAAAAATGAAAAAAAAACAAAGTGTAAGTCTGCACCCTAGGCGCGCACTCTCACTATTTTAGGTTAAATTAGGAAAAATTATTTTTCGACATGGTTGCTCTAAAATCGGGTCGAGGTCATTTTTCTAATCAATATTTTGTGTTGATTGCATATCCGATCTCAGATTTTCCATTAGAGCTTGGAAAGGCGCGTTATGCACACGATTACTTTCTAGGGGTATTTTGATAATTTCGCGGGGTGTTACAATTTTTGATTTGTCACTTGTAATCTTAAAGAAGTGTCGTCAAAAACTATTTATAATTTTGTGTATAAGTTTTCTAGTAGAAAATAGTTAAATTGTTCAACTACAAAATTTAAATCATTGCTATTTAAGCATTGCATATTTTGTGACAAAACTATATTGTCACTAAGTCATAGATTAATTAGAGACAACAAATTGAGCGTCACTAATTGCTTATATTATTAGAGACAAAAATTAAAGTCACAATTGAATATTAAAAAAATATGACCGAAATGTACTACATTTAACTACGAACACTAATTTGTCGCTACTATGACAATTTATTTTTAGTGACATTTTTTTTCTCCAAAATGTAACTAATTTTAAGACAAATGTTAGTTTGTCACAAATTATATACATTATTAGTGACAAAATAATGTGTCGCTAATAATTTAAACTTCGTCACCAATGCTACTTATAAAATGGTGGCAAATCAATTTTTGGTGGAAAATTTTAGTGGACAAAACTTTTCTACGAAATCATATGTTTCGCCGCTAAAAAAATGTGGTTCATACTTTTAGTTACGAAATATAATTTTTGTCATAAAAAATTAATAATTAGTGATGAAGTTATTGTAGTTCTTAGCTAAATATCACATTTGTTGTAGATAAGTAAGTTCTTCTCTGTTTGAATGTAGTCATTTGAGAATTTTTACTTTGTTGCTATTATGAAAAAGGATTAAAATACACCTAAATTATTAATAATTTAATAAAAATATTGTATATTAATAGTTGGGAAAATGGTCAAAATACCCTTAAACTATATGAAAAGAACAAAAATGCCCTTCTTTTGTAGTTTGGTCCAAATATCCCTTACCATCAATATTTTGTTCTAAAAATGTCCTAATTGTTATTTAATGGGTTAAAAATCCCCTTTTTCAAATAAATTTATTATTTGTTTTATTTTTTAATACATTATTTTTCTAATAATATTTTTTTAATTACAAAATATTTATTCTACTTCAATTTGAAGAAAAATTAAAAATTTAATTATTTTTGTTGTGTTATAATTACTATTTTTATCTTTATCTAAGAACAAATTAATGTTGAATTTACTAAGATCATATCTTTATGACGTATATTATTTATTACAAGGGTACGATGTTACATTTTAATTGTTAAAATAGGATTAAAGAAAAAAATTATTTTCTTACATTTTCATTAGTTAATGTGATTTTAAAAAAAAAACAAAACAAGAAAAGAATTCTTTAAAATTAGTATTTTTATTAGAAATACAATATTTTAAAAAGCAAATATATATATATATATTTTTGGAAAAAGCATCAATGACAAGGGCATTTATGGACCAAAGTATAAATCAAGGGCATTTTTATTCCTTTCATATAGTTTAAGGGCATTTTTGACCCCTTTCCCATAAAATAACAATCAATAGTCCTCTACTTAACGTCTACGAAACCTCTACTCTAATCTAGAAGGTGCGGAGACAAGCCCTGGGCTACCTTAATAAAAATAATGCTAATACTCAAATAAAGGAAGAAAAGAAAAGCTCCTCCGAAAAGCAAGGAGGGTTCACCAACTCTAGAAGCGGGAATCTGATCCTCAATGATGCATTGGCTAAATTTCTCTATCACCTGTATCTGCATCATTAATGATGCAATCTCAAATGGATGTAAGTACATGGAATATACTTGTCATGCCCCGGGAGGATGCCTTAGGCATAACTGGCACTCAGAGACTATTGATAGTCCTAAGCGAACCACCTAGTCTAATTGCATTCGTTCAATCAATTCAATAGTGGAAGAAAATGGAGAAATAGTGAACTATTAGTGGGCTATTAACTCAATCTATCACAAGGAGTACGAAATAAAAGACCGATCCAATAATAATAAGAGAACGGTGGAATGACCAAAAGGCCCTTCCCATGAAAGAAAATCAAAATTTTCACTTCGTGCCAACATGTACATGTCCCGCTAGGGCCGCGGGCATGTGTTATTTCGAACTATCAGCTATCCATGTCTATGAAACCTCTATAGCTAACCTCTAAGAAGGTACCATGATAGGCTATGGCTACCACAATCAAAGAAAATAACTCAAAGCAACTATAAAGGTAACCATGTCCTCCAAAATCAAGGGAGGACTCACCAAGTCTCTGTCTAGGGATCTGCGAACCTCAACGATTAGCCTATTGAAGTCCTCTGTCTATAGAATCTGCATCATAAAATGATGCAACACCAAAGGGGCATTAGTACATGGAATATACTGTATGTAAAACTAGCTAAAGTAAGATATTTACAACATTAATAGCTCCTCAATCACTCATCCTCAACTCAGAGTAGGAAACAATTTCTATCACATCACTATCCATCAAGACATCACACTATCACCTCAATCTCAGAGTACTATCAACATGAACCTATCTGGGAGTTTCTATAACCTATCTGGCAGAGGCTTTGACGGACTCTCGACATGATAGGTGAGGTAAAGACCGGGGAGAAGACTCGGATGGTAGTCATGACTAAGGTGGGAGAGATGTTGGCAAAGACAAGGGTTGGCAACGACATCCCAAGTATCATGACACCAGTAGGCCTGATTGTTAGAATTCGTATTCCATGCATTGGAGAAATTGAGAAATGGGACCCATATTAGCATAAAATGATCTCCGTTGGAAATTTTGACTACACCATTGAATCCGGAATGCTATTTGCGATAAGATTTCATATATAGATTATATTTTATTTTACTTCAGATGAGGTCGAAATATCGAAATTAAGTTTGAGCAGTTGGTGAAAATTAAAAGACGGGGCCATGTGGCCCAATCAGGTTCTACCACGTGGCAGACCCAGTTCTTAAAGCTGCAGAATTGATGCAGAATATTTCCCATTTTTCTCAAACTTTGAGCTTCGATTTCTCTCTCATTTTTGGTCCGATTAGAGTGATTCAAAAGGCTAAGTTATATAATTTTCTGAGAAGAACAATTTAGGAGCTTCATAAATTGATTTCGGTGCATCACTTGAGGTAAAAATTGCTGATTTGCTACTGCATTATTATTTTTGAAAACTTTATCATGCGATTTCTTTCTCATATTAGCTCTATTTTTAAAACGGAATTCCTTATCACTTGGGGGATATTTTCATGTATAAATTTTCAGATTCTGATAGTATTTTTTGGTGACAAAATTTTTGGATCATTTTACCCTTTTTCCCTGAATTAATTGATTTTACCGTTGTTAGGTTCGTTATATAATTATGATGTTATATTTGAATAGATTGTGTTGAATTGGGGTGTCATAGAAAGGAAAAAAGCTTCAGAATTTACGTGATTAGAGACTTTATATAAGGCAAGTGGGGTTCTTAGGATTAGCGGTTGTTCTTGGCTAGATTGGAGAAAATTTGAATTATTGGAAGTATTATGTGAATTGCTTCAAATGTCTTTAAATTTTGTTGGTATGGATTCGAGTTAGTATTTGAATGTATAAGCATCAATGTTGGCTTAAAGGTATACCATTGAATCAAATTTATGAATGTTGTTGAATTATGAAAAAGAGAGCTATCATTATTGTATTGCCTTTCGAATTGGTTGTTGATGTTGCTAGGTTGGTTGTTATTGTTGTTATTGTTGTTGTTGATTTGGCTGAGTTGAATTCTTGGGGTGGCCTATTTTCAAGGGAAATTTTGCACAAATTTTTGTAGAATTAAGGGTAAATTTGTAATTTAATGCCCAAAAAGTCTTTAGCTAATGTTTGGCATTTTATGATTTATTTGTAGACCTTGGGCAACCCAAAGCATAAGTTGGATTTAGCTTGCATTTGGATTATATTGGAGAGCATTTGAGGTATGTAAAAAGCCCTTCCTTTTCGACATGCCTTAGTTAAAATAGGTTATGATACGAGACTCAAGGAAATTCTATTCTCGCAATCCGAGCATGTTTATAATCCGTATTTATTCCTTGGTATTCTTGTGTTAATATGTCATAACATTGATCCTTATGTCCTTGGAATTCATAAGTTGCAAAGGGTGTATGAAAGCTGATTAGTTTTAAAAGAACTTATTCCTTAACGATTCTAAACCTACAAACGCCCTTAACTTTTACAGAAAAGCTCAGATTGTTTTGAAATTCTCATAGGAGCTTGTATGATCTAGGATGAGTATATTCTCCATAGGCTGGACAGCTCAGGTCTCTACGCGTTCATGGGTCCCGCAACGCTCTTTTATGTAATTTCGATAACTTATGAAAGAATATGTAATAATTG
>DF359372.1:4622-30420 GCA_000787875.1 Solanum virginianum
TTACTCTTTAAAGAAAGCACACAACTCACAAGGTGATTCAGGAAATTCTTTCACAGAATTGACTCGGTCTTTGAACCATAGTTTTGGGTGAGCAAGTGCAGGTATTTTCTTCTTATTGTATGCTCTTGTTAGTTGAAAATCTATTTACTAGAATTTTCACCAATTAGGTTTAACAATGAGATTAAGAATACCTTTACTTTTAATTTATAGTCTAAAGATATTGGGTATTAGGGTTTAACCCTAAAGTTGAAGACTAGGAATATTGAGACTTGAGTTTGGCCAGCATAATATAGTTTAAGCTTTAGTGCTTGCTTTTCAAACATGCTTTAAAAAATATATTTTTCTCTGTCTGGTATATGTGTTGGGACAAACATGTACTTGATAGAGTTGATATTTCTTTGATAAACCCTAGATGTGCTATTTTTTAGAAGAATATCGAATATTTTCATGAGTTATATGTGGTGTGATGCTAAATACCCTTCTTTACTACTGTGATGTCGCTACTAGGGGCATACTTAGCTGCTGTAATATGTTAGGGGCATATCCATGCTGCTGTAATATGTTAGGAGCTTTGTACACGCTTCCATAATACATTTTTAGAGTATTATACATGCTGCCATAGACTTGTCGGAGCGATGGGTTGATCTCCTTTACTGTCGTTTATGACAAGTTTTGAGTGGGGATTGAACTGAGACATGTTGTGACTCTTTTGAACATTTGTTTGAACTTATTGAGCTTATTATGAAGTATATTCTTATGTATATTATTTATGTATATCCGTTGTGCAGATGTCTTTTATAACTCTTGTTCCATGGGTATTAGAGTAGCGAGTCGAGAATCTTATTGGGTTATATTTATATATAGCTCACTCCTTACTTGCATGTCAATGCAGATACTATTACAAAGGGCGAGACTTGTGGTTGACGAGTTCGTTTCCGTAGACTCTGTTGCTAAGGTGAGCCTTCGCATTATTCGTGGAGGCTACTACTTTAGCTCTATCTAGTATACTTTATGTTTTTCTTTTTTTTGGGGTTTGTATTCCTAACAGTTAAAGTCATATCACTCTATTAGATGCTCCATGATTTTATTGTGGGATTTGGGCTAGAGATATTTTTGTTAAGTGACCCTTTTCTTTTCATAATTTGATATGCGATTTTGGTTTGCTAGTTACTCTATTGTTATGAGTATTGATGAGTTTTAGAGTTGCACATATTATATTCTTAGTGCTTAGATAGTTTGAATGTGTAAGAATATTTGGTTCTCCCGACAAATGTGTGGGCGGGTGCCAGTCACATCTAAGGGGTATTTTGGGATGTGATAATAATCATCAAAATTTATTTAACTTGAATCAAGTGCATATGTTGTTACCTTTTTGTAAGTTGTCTTCTATTTTAATTTTTATTTTCCTTCTTTTGATCTCTTCCTGGTGAGGAATGAAATTCGCAATACTCAGTGCTTCAATGACCCATAAGACAAGCCTTCCTCTTTTCAGTTTCAAGCAATCTCATCCTCTTCTTCTCAGCAGTTGCATGCATTTGGTATAATATAGCACACACTTGCTCTCACGATTCATTCAACATAGTAATGATTGAGATGTCCTGTCCCTCGTTGTGGTCTTCACTGGTGATTAGCTATTAGGAGAAGCACTATGTTTACCTCAACTTATTGAATATGTAACTCCCTCTTTGTTCCCAATTCAGCTTGTTCCTGTCTGAAGCATATTTTTGTCCAATTTTAGTTGCTTGCCTCAACTTATCTAATTTTGCTAAACATCATAAAATCTCCCAACAATCTACATCCATCAGCTTTCTAAGGATTGTCTTTCATAATTTTTCCATATCAATCTAGTTTAATGCAATGCTAGAATACGAGAGAAATCTTTACAATCTAAAGAGAATGGAGCAACTACAGTAAGAAAAAAAGTATTAAGTAATTAGAAAAAGTAAATTAACATGAGATATATAGTTGAACATTAATAATCTCATAAATAAGACATATAAAGAATCTAGTGAAACAACTTATATAATAAGTCAAGATTTTCTATAGACCTTGTGTATAACCTTATATAATAGGACTTATATCTTCTCATGTATTTGTAATTGACACCTTTTTGAATCTTCTCGAATGGTTATCACATTAAAAAAATTAAAAAAAAAATAAGAACTAAACTAAAGACATACATTAACCAAATAAAATACACTTACATCTTCTTAAAGTCATAACTATTCAGACTAAATAAAGCAACAAAAATAAGAACTAAAGTATAGATGTCGAATAGAATTATGTGACACCCCATAACTCTATCCTCACATGTACTTATGTTTCAAGTCTCATTCTTATACATGGAAAGTGTATTAGGGTCATAAGAGACCTCTAATACTTAGTCGAGTTCAAAACTTTCCTATAAATTGATTTTCTAGTTTTAGATTATGCAAGGGTCAACTTTAAATGATCATAACGCTTAGCACATGAAGAATTAGATGTCACATGATCTACCAAATAAAAGCTCTTTGAATTAACTCAACTTTAAGTGATCATAACTCTTAGCACACAAAGAATTAGGTGGCTCGTACCTACCAAATGAAAGCCCTTTGAAATAGATTTCCAATGCAACTGGCTTCACCTCATTGGAGTTTGAAGTAAAAAATTATGTCTATTTTACGAAGGACTGCCAGAGCAGAGTGATATTATGAAACCTCTTTAGGGGCCGTAAGTTGAAGTACGGTCCGTCTGCTAATTCGTGGAACAAAGTCTTGAAACTTTAATTTTTGGTCCCAAACTTTACAAACCCATCTACGGGCCATAATATAGGCTCATAAAGGTGAACCAGAGACCCCGAAATTGGGCCAAAACTTTACGGAAGGGTCCCTACAGGCCGTGGAACTTTCTACGAGCCGTAAATGGGCCCGTAGACGACTTTTGACAGCTTTTTAAGAAAGATTATTTTGGTTTGTTTCCACTCTTTTTAAGCCTAAGATTAACGTTTTTACACCTAAATAAAGCCCTAAACACGCCAGATTAATCTTTTTACGCTAAAGCACTCTCTCAAACGTAGAAGCAAGATTTTAAGAGAGAAAAATGCTAAGGTTTGAAGACAAACTTGAGAATTCTTTCAATCTCTTCCAAGGTTCAAAACTTCCAGGCATGTAAGGCTAATCAAAACATGAATTTTGTTCTTCCATGTGCTCCATAACCCGGATTGATGGTGATGTGAGTAAATTGAGTCTCCCATGAATGTTATTGAAAGTTTTTCATAAATTCTAATGCATAACTATATAATTTTGCATGAGTTATCATTTTTATGAATTTAATGCTTGAATTAGACTATTTTACCATACTACATGAACTCTATTATAATTTCTTATATTATCACGTGTTTTACTTACATAAGCATGCATGAGCATAATTTGAGCCTAAAGAGTATATGGAATCCATAAATGCTTTAATTCTCCATTCATTCTCCTAAATGCCATAAGTTAGAAAAATGCATGATTGAGTCCTTATGAGCCAAGAACTAAACCTTAAAATGATGTAACTAAAGGGTTAATAGTCGATATGATGAGTTGAGTTGATGAATGTCCAATGAGACTAAATGAATGAGTTAACCACAAAGGTTGATGTCTTATGAGCATATTAAGCCTTGGGAGGAGTATTGAGCACCGAATTGAGTAAGAGTAAGTCCAACCCGAACTCAATAACTATGTGGCCAACGTAGGAGAGGATTGAACCTTAAAATCAAATGTTTCCTATTGTCCCAAAATAAGGACTTGATGTTACTGATTTTGGATCCATTGATGGGATGTCTTATATCCCCAGCAAGGTATTAGATAGATGTGGCAATGACATCGCCTTGTTATATCATCACCGGCTCATAAGTAATGGTTGTTGGTTAGAAAAACTCCCAATTAGGCCTTGTTAGTACTCTGAGTGGATGATACATAGATGATGGATAAGTAGTCATTGTCTAAATTGCATTCTTACTTTAGACACTTGACATAATGTTTGAGTTTCCTATTTCTTGAGTTGAGCTATTTGAGTTGATTTTATTCTTCCTTTACATGTTTCTTTCTGCCATTTTACATACTTATATATTTCACGTACTAACGTCCATTTGGGCTTGCATCTTTTCACGATGTAGAGACAGATACTAGTGGTCATCAGCAGGCGCCCCATTGAGGACCTATTTGCTTTCAGTTGATTGGTGAGCCTCCCCTACTCTCGGAGGACATTATGTTTATATTTTAGCTTTGAGTTTAGATGTATTTTATTCTATTTAGAGGTAGTCATGGGTCTGTCATTGGCACCATTTAGTTAGATGTTTCTTTCACACTAATCATATTCAGTTGATGGATAGCTTGATTAGCCTTTGGCCCTTTTATTATTAGTTGTCATTGCTTCTCATTGAGTATTCTTAATTATCGATGTCTTTCGCTACTAGAATGTGATTGAACAAATGTGATGAGGCCGAGTGATTCACTTGGGGACTAGCAATAGTCTCTAAGTGCAGGCCACACCAAGGGTATCCTCCCGTGGCGTGACATAAGATTTAATCCACATTTAATATGGATTGATCAATAAATTCGCTTGGGGACTAGCTATAGTCTCTAAGTGCCGGCCACGCCAAGGGTACCCTCTTGGGGCGTGATAAACTTAGTATCAGAGCACAAAGTTCAAGAGTCTTAGGGAGTCTATGAAGCTGTATCTAGTAGAGTCTTGTTTATGGGTGTGTTGTGCACCACATTTCATAACCAAGAGACTATAGGACATTAGAAATTGTTTCACTTTCTTGTATTTTGAGTTTGTACGATGGAGATAAAAACTCTACAAAGCTCTTTTCTAACTCATGCGTTACTCGCCTACAGATCATGCCTGCAAAATGTACCATGACCTAGAGAAATGCTTCAGCCAGTAATGCTGGGGATTCCACTTCGGAGGTGCCTACTCAAATGGAAGCAAGGGGTCGAGGTTGACCAACCAAAGCTACGGATGTTCCACACACCTGCTCCTGCTCCTACCACAGAGGCTGATTTCAAAGGAACTATCACTATGCTCACCCAACTGGTAGCTGCTCAGAGTGGGAATCAAAGTTCATAGACTCTTAGTTCTAATTCTCAAAAGTCAATAGTTGCTACCCGACTTAGAGATTTCCTAAGGATGAGCCCACTAGTTGTTACTAGATCAAAGGTTGAGCAAGACCCCCAGAACTTTACTGATGAGATATGGAAAGTGTTGAAAGCTATGCATGTGACTAAGACAAAGAGAGTTGAACTTGCTTCCTATCAACTCAAAGATGTGGAGAATATCTAGTATAATCAATGGGAAGAAAGCCGAGGTGAGGATGCTGAACTTGCCTTTTAGGATGCCTTTGAGGGTGCCTTCTTTGATCACTTCTTTCCATGAGAGTTGAGGGAAGCGAAGGTGGAAGAGTTTGTTAACTTGAAGCAAGAAAGGATGTCTATCAAAGAATATAGTCTCAAATTCATACAGCTATTCAGGTATGCTCCAGAGATAGGCCTCGATATGAGATATAAGATGAGAAAGTTCATATCCAGCTTAGGTAAGCATGTAAAAAAGGAGTGTAATACAAAGTAACATTGTTGATTCCGGACATGGACCACCTCTAGGCTTATGGTCTATGCGCAACAACTTGAGGAGGATAAGAAGAGGGATAAAGAGGAGTACCTAAGCAAAAAGGTTAAGTCAGCAGGGCATGCGCCTAGCCAACACAAGCAAGGTAAGGGGGACAGGTCCTATTTTCAGAAGAGGTCTTCAAATTATACACCATCCTTACCAAGTGCACCAGCTCCGAGTAACAGGTATGATCAGAAGTCTCAGGGCTATCTGAATTTTAGAGCTCAGGGTTCTCAATCCCAAGATAGTGTGACTCAAGGTTCGAGGGGGAAACTACTTAAATAACCACTATATGGTAAGTATGGTAAACTCTATCTAAGTGAGTGTCGTGAGGGCACAAATGCTTGCTATAGGTGCGGACAGGCTGGTCACTTCCATAATGAGTGCCCAATAAGTAGGAGGGGTGATGGAGGTAATAAAGCTCAGTCTTCAGCAGCACCACAGAGAGGTGCCACAACAAATACGGGCCTAGATCTAACGTCTCTATTAACAAAATTCTCTTTTCTTCACCGGATCGATACTAACTTACCTACTCATACTCCTACCGGATCCAAGAGGGCCGATGCCCGATTCCCCGACCCATAACTTATTCCTTCCCGACTCGATAGGGATTGCAATCTCGAGAGAGGGAGCAACAATTGACCTCCGATAATAGGTAGATGGGGTGGGCTGCGATGGATACAGTGAAATCAATCCTTATTCCGCACTTCCTCTCACTGGCCTGAAACATATATAAATCATGAATTCTTCAGAGCAGGGGTACAAACTGTCTGTATACGATAGGATATCGACAGGACCAAAAATTTGCACCAGATATTGTCACGAGTATGCTTCAAGTCTTTTTATATGATGTATACGTCTGACCTAGGTGTCACTTTATCATTTGTAACTATATATGTGGCTAGTAAATTTGAAATTCTTCCTGAATGTCTGTTTGAACCCTTTAGTGTTTCTACTCCTACTGGTGAGTCCATTCTAGCTGAGAGGATATATAGAGATTGCACGGTTTCTATCTATCATAGGGATACTTTGACGGACTTAGTTGAGTTAGAGATGATTGACTTTAATGTGATTCTTGGCATGGATTGACTTCACGCGTGTTATGCCTTTATTGATTGTAGAACCCAAACTGTCAAATTCAAGTTTTCAAATGAGTCTGTCATACAGTGGAAGGGTGATTCTACTATGCCCAAAGGTAAGTTTATTTCCTACCTTAAGGCCAGAAAGCTAATCACAAAGGGATGTATATATCACCTCGTGCGAGTTAAGGCTGATGATGTGGAGTCTCCATATTTGGAGTCAGTTCCAGTTGTCAATAAGTTTCTTGATGTCTTTCTTGATGATTTTTCTAGAGTCCCTCCTAATAGGAAGATTGACTTGGGATTGATGTTCTCCTCGATACTCACCCCATCTCTATTCCTCCATATAGAATGTCTCCCACAGAGTTGAAAGAACTGAAAGAATAGTTGAAAGATCTCTTGGATAAGGGATTCATTAGGCCGAGTGTCCCACCATGGGGCACTCCTATCCTATTTGTTCGAAAGAAAGATGGTTCCCTCAGGATATGTATAGATTATCACCAATTGAATAAGGTGACTATTAAAAACTAATATCCTCTTTCAAGGATAGATAACTTGTTCGACCAACTTCAGGGTGCTACTATTTTCTCCAAGATAGACCTCAGGTTAGGCTATCACCAGTTGAAAGTGAGAGACTGTGACATCCCGAAAATAGCTTTTTGAACCCAATATGGTCACTTTGAGTTTCTAGTAATGTCCTTCGGATTGACAAATGCTCCTACCGCTTTTATGGACTTGATGAATAGAGTATTTAGATAGTACCTTGACATATTCATGATTATGTTCATCAACGATATATTGGTGTACTCCAGAGATGAGGAAGAGTATGATGATCATCTTTGAATTATTCTTCAGACCCTCAGAGATAACGAGTTGTATTGCCAATTTTTTAAAATGTGAATTCTGGCTTAAATCAGTGTCATTTTTGGCCCATGTTGTCTCGGCTGATGGTATTCGAGTTGATATGTAGAAGATTGAGGGAGTTAAGAACTGGCCTAGACTCACCTCTCTGACTAACATAAGGACTTTTCTGGGTTTGGTTGGTTACTATAGTAGGTTTGTTGCGGGATTTTCTTCTTTATCCTTGCCATTGACGAAGCTGACTTAAAACGAAGCTAAGCTTCAATAGTCTGACGAGTGTGAGAAGAGTTTTTAAGAGTTGAAAACTAGATTAATGACTATACTAGTGTTGACTCTAGCTAAAGGGACTGATGATTTTGTGATCTATTGTGATGCTTCTAGTGTGGGATTGTGATGTGTTCTGATGCAGAGAGATAAGGTCATAGCCTATGCTTCTAGGCAACTTAAGAACTATGAGAGGAACTATCCAACTCATGACTTAGAATTAGCTGCGGTGGTGTTTGCACTCAATATTTGGCACCACCACTTGTATAGAGCACATGTGGATGTATTCATAGACCATAAGAGCCTGCAATACATCTTCACCTATAAAGAGCTTAACTTGAGGCAGAGGAGATGACTAGAGTTGCTCAAAGACTATGACATGAGCATCCTCTACCATTCAGGTAAAACTAATGTTGTTGCTTATGCTCTTAACAGGTTATCCATGGGGAGCACTATCCATGTAGAGGAAGAGAAAAAGGAGTTGGCCAAAGAGGATCAACGACTAGCACGATTGGGAGTTCAACCAGATGAATCCAATGAAGGAAGAGTTCTTGTACATAATAGGTTTGCATCATCTCTAGTAGTAGAGGTGAAGGAGAAACATGATCAAGATCCTATTTTATTACAGTTGAAGGGGGATGTGCATAAGTAGAAGGTGATGACTTTCGCCAAAGGGGGAGATAGAGTATTGAGGTATCAAGGCAGATTATGTGTTCCAGATGTTGATGGTGTTCGAGGGAGGATCATGGAAGAAGCCCATAGTTCAAGATATTCCATTTATCTAGGGTAGACCAAGATGTTCCATGACTTGAGAGATGAGGAAGGGTCATGGTAGAAACCTATAGTTCTAGATATTTCATCCATCTAAGGTCTACCAAGATGTACCATGACTTGAGAGAAGTCTACTGGTGGAGTGGCATAAAGAAAGACTTGCAGACTTCGTTTCTAAGTGCCCAAACTGCCAATAAGTAAAAGTTGAGCACCAAAAGCTGTGTAGATTAGCTCAGAATTTTGAGATCCCACAGTGGAAATGGGAGGTGATTAACATGGACTTCTTCACAAGCTTACCGAGGTCCCACAGACAACATGATTCAATTCGGGTGATAGTTGATCGGATGATAAAATCTGCGCACTTCTTAGCGATAAAGATGACAGATACAGCAGAGGGTTATGCTCGCTTATACATAAGAGAGATTGTTAGATTGCATGGAGTTCCTTTGTCTATCATATCAGATAGAGGGGCTCAGTTCACTGCCCAATTTTGGAAGTCCTTTCAGAAAGGGCTAGGTTCAAAGGTGAATCTTAGTACTGCTATTCACCCTCAGACTGATGGTCAGGCAGAACAGATGATATAGACTTTGGAGGATATGTTGAGGGCTTGCATTATTAACTTTAAAGGTAATTGGGATGACCACTTTCCTCTGATTGAGTTTGCCTACAATAACAACTTTCATTTGAGCATCCAAATGGCTCCTCATGAGACCCTATATGGGAGGAGATATAGATCACCGATTGGATGGTTTGAGGTAGGTGAAGCAAGATTGATAGGGCCAGACTTGGTTCACTAAGCCATGGAGAAGGTAAAGATCATTCGAGAAAGGTTGAAGACTAGACAGAGTCAACAAAAATCCTACACTGATGTTAGGAGGAGAGACTTGGAGTTTGAGGTCAATGATTGGGTGTATTTGAAGGTATCACCTATGAAGGGTGTGATAAGATTTGGAAAGAAAGGAAAACTGAGTCTGAGGTATATTGGCCCATATCAAATCATAAAGAGAGTGGGCAATGTGGCTTATGAGTTAGAGCTACCACTAGAGTTAGTGGCCATCCATCCGGTCTTTCACATTTCTAACAGTTCAAAACTTTCCTATAAATTGAGTTTCTATTGTTGGATTATGCAAGGCTCAGCTTTAAATAATCATAACTCTTAGCACATAATGAATTAGGTGGCCCATGACCTACCACATTAAAGCCCTTTAAATTGTCTTTCCAACGCAACTAGTTTAACCTCATTTAAAGTTCAGAGTCAAAATTTATGATCGTTTTACTGAGGACTGCCAGAGCAGAGTGATATTACAAAACTTCTTTACGGGTCGTAAATTGAAGTACGGTCCGTCTACTAATTCGTGGAACAAAGTCCTAAAACTTTAATTTTTGGTCCCAGACTTTACGAACCCATCTGTGGGTCGTAGAACCTTCTACGGGCTGTAAAATGGGCTCGTAAAGGTGAACCAAAGACCTCAAAATTGGGCCAAAACTTTACAAAAGGGTCCCTACGGGTCGTGGAACTTTCTACGAGCCGTAAATGGGCCCGTAGATGACTTTTGACAGCTTTTTAAGGTTATTTTGGTCTTTTCCCACCCTTTTTAAGCCTAGGATTGATATTTTTACACCTAAATAAAGCCCTAAATATGTCAGATTAATCTTTTTACGCTAAAACAATATCTCAAACATAGAAACAAGGTTTTAAGAGAGAAAAGGGCTAGGGTTTGAAGACAAACTTGAGAATTCTTCCAATCTCTTTCAAGGTTCAAAACTTCCAGGTATGTAAGGCTAACCAAAATATGAATTTTGTTCTTCCATGCGCTCCATCACTCGAATTGATGAAGTTGAAACTTTCAGGTATGTAAAGCTAACCAAAATGTGAATTATGTTCTTCCATATGCCATATAACCCGAATTGATGGTGATGTGAGTAAATTGAGTCTCCCATAAATGGTTCTTGAAGGTTTTTCATAAATTCTAATGCATATCTATATAATTTTGTATGAATTACCATTTTATGAATTAAATGCTTGAATTAGACTATTTTGGCATACTACATGAACCCTAACATGATTTCTTATTATTCTCACATATTTTACTTACATGAGCATGCATGAACATAATCTGAGCCTAAAGAGTATATGGAATCCCTAAATATTTTAATTCTTCATTTGTTTTCCTAAATGCCATGAGTTCGAATAATGCATGATTGAGTCCTTATGAATCAAGAACTGAACCTTAAAATGATGTAACCAAGGTGTTAATAGTTGATATGATGAATTAAATTAATGAATGTCTGATGAGACTAGATAAATGAGTTAACCATAAAAGTTGATATCTTATGAGTATATTGAGTCTTAGGAGGAGTATTGAGCACCAAATTGAGTAGGAGTAAGTCCAACTCAAACTCAATAACTACGTGGCCAGCGTAGGAGAGGATTGAACCATAAAACCAAATGTTTCCTATTGTACCAAAATAAGGGCTTGATGTTACTGGTTTTGGATCCATTGATAAGATGTCCTATATCCCCGTCAAGGTATAAGATAGATGTGGCAATGACATCGCTTCGTTGTATCATTTCTGGTTTATAGGTGATGGTTATCGATTAGAAAAACTATTAATTAGGCCTTGATAGTAATCTGAGTGGACGATACATAGATAATGGATAAGTAGTCATTGTCTAAATTGCATTCTTATTTTATACTCTAGATATGTTGATTGAGTTTCCTATTTCTTGAGTTGAGCTATTTGAGTTGATGTTATTCTTTCTTTATATGTTTCTTTCTACTATTTTACATACTCGTACATTCCACGTACTGACGTTCATTTGGGCCTGCATCTTTTCATGATGCAGAGATATATACTAGTGGTCATCAACAGGCACCCTGTTGAGGACTTATTTGCTTTTTGTTGATTGGTGAGCCTCCCCTACTCTCGGAGGATATTATGTTTCTATTCTAGCTTTAAGTTTAGATATATTTTATTCTATTTAAAGGTAGTCATGGGTATGTCGTTGGCACCATTTAGTCAAATATTTTAAAGGCTTCATAGACTAGATTGTTGATGTGATTGGATTTTATTATTGACTAGTTTTTTTCACACTAGTCTTACTCAGTTGATGGATTGCTTGTTTAACTTTTGACCCTTTTATTATCATTTGTCATTGCTTCTCATTGAGTATTCTTACTTATTGTTGTCTTCCGCTACTAGAATGTGATTGAACAAATGTGATGAGGTAGAGTGGTTCACCTGGGGACTAGCGATAGTCTCTGGTGCCGGCCACGTGGGGTCCGGGGTGTGACAAATTGTGACAATTTTGATTGAACACAACTATATCTTCCATCCTTTATATTTTTTGTAATGCTTACAAAAAAAAGATCACGATTATTAAGACAATTAGCTTCTAGTTACAATAGTTGCTCTTCTTCTTTTCCTTCATCACCCATTTGTTATTTTCATCACAACTTTTATAAAATATCAATGCTTCTTCTAGCTCGTTAGTTCTCTTCGCAAATCTAGAACTAACATAGTTGGATTGTATACCAACATCTTCGCAATCTCTCAATCTAAAAGAGTTGCACATCTTCTCCTAAAATGCATCATAAATAAATTAAGCAAAAATAAAAAAATTAACAAAAATAATTTATATAAAAAACATACATGATAGCGGGGACAAGATCAAGGTTTTCAAGTTGGATTGTCCTTTGACCATGAAGTTTACATTGAAAGTTAGTCTCCATATTTGCATCACATTTTCACACGCAACACCGGATCATTCTTGTCATTGCAAATTAAATACAATTCAAAATTGCATTTGACATTATAAGAATGTTTTTACTCAATTCGTAATAATAAAATATATTTAATTTCTCAATTTTAAAAGAAATTAAGAAGAAATTAAACCTTGAACAATTGGAAAATAACTTTTTGGATTGAAAATAAAAGACATCAAATTCTTGTCTATTTGAGTTGATTTCATGCAAAAGAGATATTTATTTTTTCAAAAACTCCAACAATGAGTTTTTGCAAATGTTTGGAGAAAATGATGTATTTAAAGATAGAGTAATTTATCAACAGTGAAAGAAATAATAAGTGTTTCTTAATTGATCTTTGGAAGCTAAAATATACATTCACGCATGTCATTTGTATGAAAACAAATATAAGAAGTAAATTATCATGCCCCTAGAGGGGACCCAAGACTTGGTCGACACGTAGAGACTATTGCTAGTCTCCAAGCGAACCACTTGGTCTTATCACATTCATTCAATCAACAATTTTACTAATCAGCGAAAGATAAAAGGAGAATAAATGGGCACATCTCATTATCTAGTCTCAATTAATAATATAATGAAAGGCTAGTAGAAAGAAACTAGCTCACAAGTCTCAACATCAACATTCGACTATAATCTATGAAGCCTCTATCACTTTTAGGTGGTGCCAATGCCAGACCTAATGGCTACCTCAATCAAAATAAAAGTTAAGCAAATCTAACTCTAAAGCAAGATGAAAATAAGTAATGAATCCTCCGAAGTATGAGAGGCTCATCAATCTGCTGCAAGTCCAAAGGTCCTCAACGATGCGCCTGCTGATAACCTCTATCCCGTGTATCTACATCATAAAATGATGCAGCACCAGAGTGACATCAATACGTAGAATGTACGATATGTAAAATAGCTGAATGAAATCGAAACAAGTAGAATAATATAGAAACAACAATCGACTCGAAATAATAACAATCAACATGTCAAATGTCTATCTAAAGTAAGAATAAAGAGTAAACAAATGACCCATCAACCAATCAACTCATCAATCAAATCAGACTCATCTCAAAAGGACTCATTTCAAAGGGACTCAACTCAAGTCATCTCGTCACATCTCATCTCATCTCATCTCGACTCGTATTACTCATTTCGGGAACCTTCTAGGAGTTTCTCTTATCCAATAATAATCACTTGTGAGCCAGTGACTGTACAACAATAACGTTGATGTTGCCACAACTGTTCTGTACTTTCCAGGTAGAGAATGAATTGAAACCACATTGAAAAGTCCAAATGGAGTTAGCAATCTATAACTCCTCTATTGATTTCAGGGACTTCTAATCAGAAGGAACCTCAACATAAAGTGATGTGATGGTCCTAATCCTCATCTACGTTTGACTACGTAGTTTAACGAGTTCGAGTTGGGTTAACTCTTACTCTTTCGGTGCTCAATACTCCTCTCATGACTAAATGCTCATAAAACAATCCATCCAATCATATCATCTCAATCAGCTTCATAGAGGCAGTATCATTCAATCAGTCTCATAGAAACTCTAATCATCTCATCCATCAATATCTCAATCAATAACTTACAACTTAGAATAATCATTGGGGAACAATCGAATAGACAATCATTAGAGTTTATTTATGAAGACTCAAGGGACTATCAAGTTCTATCAACTCATCGTCATTCTCACATCACAATCACAATCACAATCGACATTTTCAATCAAGGCTCTAGACTCAATCCCTATCTTCTTTCATGCATACTTTTACTAGTTAACATGTAGGGTTATGCAATATCTCATGGAAAATATTCAATTCAAGTAAGCAAGTTTATGATGATCATCAACATATGAAAATACATGTAAAAAATTATAATTTTTTTCAAGAAATAATCAAGAATGATGCATGTAGACTTAAGAACTTTCAACTCTTATCTAAGATCATCTATGGGCACATGAGAGAACAATCTCATGCTTTTAGTTTAGCCTTACATACCTGAGATAAAGCTTTTTCAATGAACCATAAAGAATTCTCCTTGAATTCTTCAATCTAGCCTTCCTCTTCTTCTTTCTCAAGCCCTAGTCTTTCAAGTGTTTAGAAAAGGATTTAGAATGGAGTTCTAGACCCTTTTTGCTCATCAAAACGATCTAATTTGATCGCGTTTTGAGTTTAGGAGGGATTGAAAATGAGTTTTTGCAAATGTTTGGAGAAAATGATGTATTTAAAGATAGAGTAATTTATCAACAGTGAAAGAAATAATAAGTGTTAGAAAAAGTTAATCCCGAAAATGCCAGTTTGCGACGCGGACTGGACGCGGACCAGTGTATTTTTTCAATCTTCGTTTCCAAACGAGTTTTCAATTCCTGTCAAAAAAATTAAAAAAATACAAGTGTTGGTCCGCGTCGTGCCTTGGGCGCGCACCAACGCTGTTTCGAAATTGATTACGAAAAATTATTTTTCAATTCGATAGCTCTAAAATTCGAACAAAATTATTTTTCCACTCAATTTTTCATGCTGATTGCATATTCAATCTTGAATTCGCAAACGGAACATGGGAAGACGCGTTACACGCACATCTACATTCTAAGGGTATTTTGATAATTTTACCAAGTGTTACATAAATGATTTAAAATGGTCTACTTACAAAGATATTTAATATTTTTATGGGGTAATAAAACCCCCACAAAATTAAGATGTCTTTTTAAAAAATTCGGAACAACTTCAAATATGTCTTTATGGGCCTATTTGGAAAGCCACCTTGGTAATTAAATTTGGTGTAATTAGGAGTAATTACACCGTTTGACCTATGTGTAATTACAAACTGGTAATTACATGGTATAATTACAAGCTGGTTGTTTTCTATTACTTCTATTCCAATTTACATGAGTTACTTTAACTTAGTATAGAGTTTAAGAAAGGAAGAAAGAAAAACTTTTGAAACTTGTGGTCTAAAATAAGTCATAAATATTTGTGCAGCTAGAAACTATTTTATTAAGGATAAAATGGGTATTTTAAAGTTATATTATTATTAAATATTGAAATGTATCATTCTTTTTAGAACCGGCTAAATTGAAAAATAAGTCATACATAATAGGATAGAAGGAGTATTTTTTTTTATTTCTATTTCTATTTTTATTATTTTAAAATTTTTATTTTTATTAATCTAATTTTTAAAATTATATTTTATTTTATAATATTTATTTTTCATTCTGTGTCATTTTTAATCTTTACTTCGTGTGATTCTATGCAATATATTGTCTTATTTATTTATTTATTCTATATTGTTTTTCATTAGTATGATTTTATTAGTATTCTAATTTTTAAATTAAAGTTTAATTCATTATTGAGTAAAGTTATAAACTTACTTTTTTTCCTTTTTAAATCATGTGTATGTATGTTATATTGAAATTTGACATAAGAATATTATGTTAAATTTGTTATTTTGAATTTAGAGTTTATGCTATATTTTTAGTTTTATTTGTTTTAGTAGTATTGACTTTATATTTCACATTAAAACCCATTTCTTTTTTAGTTAGATTAGAGAGGTTCTTTTAATAGATATTTTATTATGACATTACATTTATAATATTTATATTTTTTATCAAGCATGCATTGATGTTCGTATATATCTTGTATTTTTGATTTTTATGACTAATTTAATTTAAACAACATACTAATTTGTAAAATATAAATTAATTTTTATAATGTTAGTTAAGAATGCATATTTTATTAATTAATATATTTTCAAAAGACAATGTATATCTTAAATATTTAATATTATATATAAATATTTTTATTTGTCTAATATAAAAATTTAAATTTAGATAATTAACCTATACGCTTGGGTAAATAATAACTAAATTACATACTTACTAAGTTGATAATTACTAATAACATCAATTTCAATTATGCTTTCAAACATGCCCTATGTCTTTTCTCTAGTTTTATAAACTAAAAGGTCATGAAGATAGTTGAAGGTATTTTTGGCTCTTTTTGATCGAAGGAAAAAGAAAAAGATGCCAAGAAATAACCCTGTTTCCAGTTTCACTCTGGTCATCATTTTCTTCTTCCTTGGCATCTCTGTGAGACAATACATTGCACTTTCTCCCATATTTAGGATAACAAAGGTCCCAGATTTTGAGTTTTATAAGCTTCTTGTCCCACATTTCTCTCTAACAACTAACAAAGTAACCACACACTCCTCTCTGTATCTGTTACCATCTTTCTCTATCAACAATACTATACACTGTACACAAGTGTGAGGCTACTTGCACATTGTGAGCTGTACAAAATGCATTTTTAGCTTCAGTTCTGGATCTATTCTGAAAATGAAAAATCCCATTTTGGATTATACCTAAAAAAAACCAAATGGGGGTTTTGGTCGATTCTTGGTGTTTCTGTAATGGAGGTGGCAAGTCTGAGAGGATGAAAGCTTCCATTTTTTCTATCAAGGGTCCTGCTATGGTTCATATTTCTGGTAGTGGCACTGGTTTCTTGATCCACCGAAATCTTGTGCTCACCACTCACGTTATTCTCCCTTCTGTTGCTGCTGCCGAAGCTGCTGAGATCCGTCTCAAAAATGGCGTCGCGGCTGTCCTTTTCCCTCACAGGTCCGTCTACCTGTTAGTATGAACTGAAACTGAAGCCTAGTAACAGCTATTGTATCTTCTTGTTCTCAAACTAAAAGATAAATTATTAATCCTTGTTTAGACCGACCTAGATGTTGGTTGTTTCTAAAAATGCTTTAAATATTTGCCGGCTGGCTGTTACCAGAGTGTTTGGTATCTCTGAAACTTGATTCTCTTTGTGTGCAATTTTGTCCTGATGTGGAATTTGAAACCTTTTTAAGCTCTTGTGTCTATACATGAAAGAGTATATTTAGTCATTTAAACACTTCTTTCTTTGAACCGTTAATATCCTTCCGCCAAGAATTATGTTTGGAACTATTTCTGAAGAGATTGAAGTAGCTGTGCCTGCCAGTGAAGCTTGGAAGGTCTATGGCACGCTTCAACTGGCCAATATTGTAGTCAAAGAGCTCCCTCATGTCCTACACAAGGTTGATGTAATTGAAGGTGATGGCGGTATTGGGACAGTCCTCAAACTAACCTTTCCACCTGGCACTCCTCTGTTTACCTATTCCAAGGAAAGATTTTATGTTGTGGATGATGAGAACAGGGTTAAAGTAGCTCGGGTGGTGGAAGGTGGGCTTCTTGATCATGGATTCACTTTCATACAGGTCCGCTTTGATGTCATAGAGAAGTCTGAAACAACTTGCATCACCAAAGCCACGATTGTGTATGAGGTCAAGGAAGAAGCAGCTGCTAATGTTTCATTTGTTAGTATTCAAACTTTTGTAACCATAATGGAAGCTGCTGCTAAGTATCTAACTCAGCAGAAAGATGGTCAATGATCTGCCTGATCTCTTTGTTTCTGTTAAGCCTGTGTGGGTGTTAATTCATGAAATTGCTTCATACTAGCAGAAGGCAGAAAACTTTTGAGTTTTTATTTGTGTCGTTGAATTTGGCTTGTACCATATGCCTCCTAGAGAGGGGAATATAAATAAAATTAAAACTTCATAATCGCTGATTATTACATATGGGATGACTGGCAACATAGGATAGTAATTAGCTGTATATCACCCTATAAAGGAAAAGATGCTGGAGTTTCTTAAAGAGTTGGTCAAGGTTTGAGGATGAGATAGTTTCTACTGTGTACCTCTGATGATTGTCATCCGGAGTTTCTTGTCCAGGATCACAGAAATTTCAAGATAACGTACATACGAACAAGGTTGTCAAAATATAGTCAATCATAAAATTAGATCTTGAATTGATATTGATATTTCTCTCTCCAACCTAATCTCAGTTTGCAGAAATTTAGATTGGATTACTACAGCAGACCCTTCAAGAGAAGTCTTAATAATATTGTTAACTCATTTAATTAGCAGAATTATGATGCTTGGTATTTTGGCTAGCTGGTGTTCCAATATGGAGATTATCATGACTCTAGTAAAATGTGTACTACAGAATTGGTGCCTTGCTTGTGTGTGCACTGGTTTCATTGAATAGGAGAAGAAAAGCAGCTTCACAGAGAGTACCATGTTGTAATATTGCATATGGTCTTCGCCGAATAAAGTTAAGAAGTCCGTGCATACATTTTTTTGCCTATGGTGATCTATTTAACAAAGAGATGAAGAAACTCGAAGGATAGGATGAAGATCATCATGTGCTAAATAGTTCACTAGAATCTGATGTTTTCCTGAAAATCAATGGACAGTCTATCTGTGGAAGAACTTAATGTTTGAGTAACTATAAGTTACATTCAATATCTCTTAAAATTATTTGCTTTCTAATGAGTGAATGCTTTTATGCATTCTAGTTTCCATAATTTTGTCCATTGGCAACACTAGTTCTGCTTTTGGCTAGCTGTCTCAATTCCATGCATTTGATTTTATACTCTTCTATTGCAGATTCTTTATAACCAGTTCTGTATTAGATCTGACAATAGTTGGCCTTGACGTCATGGATGGAGACACAAATGCACATGTTCAGCAGCCTCACTACCTAAAAACCTGTTCCAAACCTAATTTGGAGCTAGGTAATGTCATTTACCTGCTAGGATATAGTGAGGGAAAGGAGTTGACAGTTGGTGAAGGAAAAGTGATAATAGCCACTGATAATCTTATAAAGCTGTCATCTGATGGCATAAGCTGGAGGCCTGGTACTGCTGGTTTTGATGCTCATGGCAATCTTGCATTCATGGTATGTGACCCTATGAAGCTTGCGACATCTCCCAACTCAAAATCCTCAACCACTTCACCATCCTCTTCATCATCAAGGAAGAAGGAATGTCCAATGCAATTTGGTATACCCATCCCCATAATATGTGTCTGGTTAAACCAGCATTGGGAGGGAAATCTTGATGACCTCAACAAGCCCAAGTTACCAATAATTCGGTTTATGTCAGCTGGTCAAAAGAGCGATCATTCTTGTGCTTCCTTCACGATGAGGCGTGTTTTCAAGTCAACTGAATCTGAAAATGGGGGGCCTCCATCATCATCAAACAGATTGTCAAAACCTAGAGAGCAGTCTGAACCAAGCTGTTCCGCTGTTGTGACTAGTATGGAAGAGGAAACAATAGCAACTGATACTCATGTACATGGAATTCCAACTCCTGAAATTTATGAGTCACCAAATTTAACTTCAGTACAAGTCAGGAAGAAGGAAGTTACTCACATCCAGCTTTTGGATATCAATTTTCCACCCAGGATTGCCAATATTCCTGGCTCACCGCAACCTGCCAGAAAAATCCCTTCCAGCTTTGGTGAAAATTTTGTCAACAAACCTCCCTTGGAGCATCGAGTTGGGAAAGGTAATATATGGCAATCCAATCCAGTGGCAGATGCTGAGATTGCTTCAACTGGATCTGTAAATGGGATCCAGAGTGAAGTTCAATCTAATTCTTCTCCTATAAGGATACTGGACATGGAAAATGGATACAGTAGTGAGGGAGAGATTACAATGTATTCTGCTGAAACTGCTGAAAGTCGAAATTTTCCAAGTCCTAAAGAGGGAAGGTTTCAACAGGTAGGGAGGAGCCAAAGTTGTGTGAACTACAGTAGATGGGGAACAGCCCAACAAAATGTGGGTGCTCGCAGAGCAATGCTACAACAGCAGAGGAGCAGTATGCAAGGAAGGAAGGTCTACTCCCAAGGGGCAAATTCTCAAAGGAGTAGTGATTATTTTAACCCGACAGTATCTTCAATCATGAAGAAACGGAACAACTTGGAGCCACACACCAGACCCCCTCAAAGTTTAGTAAATTCATCACCAAGATGGAATTTCTGATTTACAAAAAAATCCTTCTTTTTTGGGTTTACACTCTGACTATATATTGTGACTACATGTGCAAAGGAAATCCAAGTAAAAGTAAGACTAGTTTGTGCTTCAATTTGATTTCTTCTTTAATTTGAAGTGGGATTCGATTAGTGTTCATCTTCTTTGAATTGAAACTTCTTGGTGAAATTAGGTTAGTGTACGTGTTTTGCATATATGTGTCTTATTAATTTAAAAATTATATTTAAAATAAATACAATATTCATATAAATAAAATTAAATAAATTTTATTAATTTGATGCAATAATTTAATCTATTAGGTACACACAAAGATGAGAAAATCAATTCAATTACTTATAATATAGATTTGTTAATAGTTTATGAATATGAAAAGTAATAATTTGGAGGTCAATAGTTAGAAGTTAAATAATTAATTGATTAAATTTTTTTTTTTAAAAAAAACTCCTAAATATGAAAGGAGTAATTTCAACGTAATGTTAATTCCTCTTTTTTTTTTTTTTAATTTGTTAGATTACATACTTTTATTTACAAAATATTTGATAATCTAAATTTTAATTAATATTAAAGTCTTAAATGTTTTAAAAAAATAGTAATATTTTCCTTTTCTTTGCAGATAATTATTTATATAAAATAGTTCTAAATCAAGATGAATTCTAAATATAAATAAATTCTAATTCAAAGGTGAATCTTGAAATAAAATAAATAAAAGAGTAAATACTTAATAAACTTAAATAAAATAGTGAAAAAAATGATTTTTCTAAAGTAGAGTCTCTTAATGAAGGGCAAAAAGTTCAAACAACATTTCTAATGTACTTCACGATTTTAATATAGTATAGATAGATTATAAATAATAATTGAAAAAGTCAAATGATGAAAATAAAATCTTTTCAAGTAGAGGCATGGATCTTTCGCTCTTTTTTAAGGAGATTCAAGTCTATTGCAACAAATTTTTTCATCGGTTCAATAGTAATCTTCTTGACTTATCCCCATCAAGATATAACAATCTAATCACAAAGTATGACTCAACAAAATTTAGACAAAAGTTGAGTTCAAAACTCCACAAAAAGAACATCTTCCTTCAACTAATAATAACTCTCTTTTTACTCACTATTATGCACTCCTTATTTTTGTATCCCAAAACAAAAGAAAACCACCTTTGTTTATAGGTGAAAGTCTCCCTTACAATGAATAGGAAGATAATAGAAAAGTAAATAATATAGATAAATGACCTAGAAATTTTATAGGTTACAAGGTGCAATGGAGGAATAAAGAATGAAATAAAGTGAGAGTTGAATGGAGAAGTAAAAGTCATGACTGACCACATTTAGCCACTAATATTACTAATGCAAAATGGCATCCAATTCCATTAAGCTTCAACGATCAGAATTTCAGCAACATAGGAAGTCAATACTCTGATCTCACAGTTAAAGCAAATTAATACTATAAAAAATTTAATAGTACAATGCTAATAAACTAACAATCCCCCACTTATTTAACACTAAATAAGAGAATCTATCAGCTGAAGAAAGACTATTATGCATAACAAAGATATACTTTGCACTGAACTTTTACTTAGTAAAACAATAATTTTTACTCCATAATCATAGTGGTCTTGTCACGATCTAGACCTAGGGCCTAGCGTAACACGACAAATGAGGAACCCAAAAGAACCTCATCTAAGCCCCTTAGCATTCATAAGTATCTCACAAGTAATGAACAACACATAATGCTAAAAATAGGGGAAATAATACTAAAGGAGAATCAAGCATAAAATGAGAGTAAGTCATAAACTTTCAGATATGTCCAACAATACCTCTAGCATTAGACTTGGCGAGGGATAAGACATACCCCTAGCTTACCCTCAAATAGAAGTGATAGAGAGATACAACAAGATAAATCTAAAAGTCTTAATACTTAAAGCTTGAAAGAAATAAGACGTTGTCCCCAAACTAGAGGACTCATCAAAACTTGTCTTCAAAACATCCATAAGCTAGCCACTGGAGGGAGAGAAACACCGGTCCCTATATGGTGAGATCATGTAGGTAAAAGTACGTGTTAGTACTTTGAATGTACTAAGTATGTGGGATGCAATGCAACAAAGAAAAATGATAATATCATAATAGATAATATGCATTATCATAAAAAAGTAAAGCTCAAGAGATGATGAATGTTCAATGCACCATTTAAACATGATTTGAAGCAACATAAATACCTTAAATCATCATATACATACTTTGTGGGAGGAGAATATAACTGACATATAAGACCATGTGAGCTACCACATGAAATCCAACATAACCCCCTATGTTTTCCGGGGAGACTACTTGCCAGGTAGAACTTCATCAACTTATGCATGCACATATTTAAGTTTAACTTTATGCTTTTATGGATCTACTAGTCTTAGCCTACAAGGGCTCCTATGATGGCAACATAGTTTTGAGAAAGAGGTTGCTACTAGAATTCTCTTGGGTGGGTAATCTTAATTCCCACTGGACTAAACCATACCTCAAGCCTTCTCGCTACTAGGTCAAGTGCCATGGAATATCTATGACATAGCCATATGCATACACATTCTTAAGCTTGAAACATAATTTCATCATAGTAGGAGTAACTCGTTGAACCTTAGGAATCCATTCAAGTGAAAATTTTCCTTATCACAAGAAGATTCATCTTTGGTGAGTATTGTACTTTTACCATCTTTCATAACATCATAAAAGGGCTTCATCAACGTACACTTCATAACTTTCATAAACATCTAGTTCAAACCCTTATATTTCGTAACATGCTTCATATGAACATAACATAAAACTTGGTGAATTTGATACTCAGAAGCTTTAAAAACACACAATACAAGAGGAATATGCATAAACTTCATAAAACTCATCATTCATAAAATAACCCGCTATAAACATTATACTAGGTAGTAACTCATGAAATCATCTTATCAATCATCAATTTCCATAATATAACATAGCTTCATAGAATAATACATCATTGTGAAGTAAATACATTATTGAATAAAAATTTGATAAGATACCATAAAACTCATTAAGATTTCATAATTTAAAACTAACTAGAATAGTGAAATTATTTGGACTTCATGCTTGAAGGAACCCACAAATCAAACCCGCATATCTGGATGGAAATCTAGGAGAAAAACTTGAGATTTAGGGAAGAGAACCTTTAACCCCTAGCATCTTGCCTTCTTGAGTCCTCGGAGTTGAAAGCCTTGGGAGAATTTTGGGAGAGATTAGTATTGGAGGAGAATGAGAGTGCAATGATAGGGTTGGGGATTTATATGGGTAGAAATAGGCCTTAAACAATGCAGTATTGAACTTAGGATGTAGTGGAACTATTAAAACTTCCTTCATTAAAACTATCAGACCTAATATACGATCCAGGTCTATGAGTCGTAGATCACTCAATGGCTTGTGGATCCAGGTCTAGTCCTAGTTACACCCAAGTACCTGAAAATAGGTCTTTGAATCCCCATCTACAAATGTCCTTCTACAAGTAATAGACGTCCCTCATAAATCCACCCTCACACTTAAAAAATGTCTCACCTCAGACCCAAACCACAAAACCTTGTTCATGATCTATTAACTGGTCTACATAGTCTGTACAATGCCCTCATCTAGTTACACCTCCTCAACTTCAGAAACTTATTTCAATCCCCTAGTCTATGACTCGTAGATCCTTTTACGGATCGTAGAATCCCTTTGTTCCTTGACTTCCAGAATTAAAATTTTCACCAAATCTAATCTCGATCCACAAGTCCTATTTACGACTTGTAAAATCAACCACAAGCTATAAAGAGGCTCATATATCCTTGCACCAGATCAAATTTTGCACTTCTTTTCAGATTCTAACCTTTTATCATGCAAGGTCTTTCAAGTCTCAAGTTTGCACTATAACTATTTAAGAAAAATAAAATATCACTGCTCACACATAATAATCAATGTGTTGACATGAACTTTACTAGCACATTATAGCCTTGTGATATCCTGGTTTCACGAGTGTCTTTGAGAATAACCCCAATTCTCATAAGAAACGACCTACTTTTACACTTACATAGATGAAATCTGTCAAAGTGCTCCTATAATTTTAACACCCACCTATGCGATACAATTTCCATTTAGAGTTTTTAAACTCGACCTCAATAAGTCACTACAAGAAATAATAAACTCACATCACAAGGACGAAATACAAAAGAGTGTATTTTTCACAGCAAGTTATCATATGATTCATCTTTTTTCATTGACCATGGTTATAGGATCTCTAGTCTCCAGGTTGATTTTCCTCATGTATAACTCAAGGATATATAGGCTTCAATCCGATCTCCCTCGATGTACTCCCGAACTTTTCTCTTGTCAAGATCTTAGTAAGAGGATCCATAAGATTATCCAAGATTTAACATAATCAACATTAATTGTACCACTTATCAAATATAATCTTACCTTACTATGTTTCCTCCTTATAGGTCTGGATTTACTATTGTAATAATAATTTTGAACTCTACCAATTATAATGGTGCTATCATAATGAATTAAAATAGGAGAAATTAATTTTTTAAAATAAAAATTTGAAATAATAAATCTCTCAACCAATTTTCTACCTCACTAACTAAAGCTGAAGCAATAAGCTCAGCCTCCAAGGTAGAGTTAGCAATAATCATTTTCTTTTTAGATTTTCAAGAAATAACACCACTATTCAAAGTAAAAATGTAATCATTACTAGAGTAGGAATCACTTGATAAATTGTTCCAATCTGCACAAAAAATTCATTCAAGTACAACGAGATATTTTTTTATAAAGAAAATCACAAATTTTGGTCCCAATTAAATATTTCATAACACTCGTTATAGCATGCCAATGTTCATTACTCGACTTGCTTGTAAATATGCTAAGTACTTCTACCGCAATTAATGTCACGCCCCGAGTCTACACCCTAGATCTGACTAGCACTCAAAAATCATTGCTGGTCCCTAAGAGAACCCTTGGCCTGACTATCTTACAAAAATGAAAACTTGAACATGCATGCAGAAGCTTTACAAGATGAACCTTTTAGAATATCTAATAAACATCACAAAATCTCGATCATGATTTATACAAAGTCTGAAAATATCTTTTTATAGAATTAATAATAATGCTTAAAATGACTGAATGAAAAGACTAGACTGACTCGCTAACTCTGTCCATGAAGCCTCTATTATACTGAAGATAGGTGCTGTAACAAGACCCACAACTACCTGACTGTAAAATAAAATACATAACTAAACTAACAGGACTCCTCTGAAAGCGACGAAGTCTCAACTACTGCTTCTGAAAAGCTGTCGTACTGAATATGTACTATCATATGGATACCTGAATCTACATCATAAAACGATGCAGCGCCAAAGGCATTCGTACGTGTAATGTACGGTATGTAAAATGACAAAAATAGAAAAACTCAGGATTTAATGTTCAAAATCATAGGCTTAATGTTGAACATAATTCAATAACATAAGTAATGTATTATAGAAAAATATCTGATTTAATGCATAAGTAAATACAATTATACCTATATCTGAAAATAATATACA
>DF359372.1:30433-49563 GCA_000787875.1 Solanum virginianum
AACTGATTTAATGCATAAATAAATGCAACTCTGTCTGTGTCTGAAAATCATGTATACTGTAACTTGGGGAGTTTCTTTAACCGACAACCCTCGCTATGAGCTTCGTGATGATATAACGTACTAGCCTACGTTGCCAAGGCCATTCCATACCTTGCCAGGGTAGGGGATGAAATGCTGGGGATCCATATAAACTGGGTCATCTCAGTAGCATATGTGGAGCTGTACAATTGGTACAATCCTATCCTATGCTGGCTACATAGTTTATGGTGTTGAAGTTGTCTGAACTCGTGCCCACATCGGTGCTCAATACTACTCTCAAAACATGCACTGTGCTCATTAACTGTAAAAAATGTCCCCACTTTAAGGAAAACTGGAAATTTGTTATTGGAGCCTTGGCTCAACATATTTTCTATGAACTGGTTTTTTTTCTTTCTCAAAGCTGATAATGCTTTCTCATAACTAGTAATGCTATCTCAAACTCTAAAACTTATGCATGATGAATAGTAATGCAAAATACCTTAACCGACTGAACTGTTCCTTTAAAACTGACATGCTATGCTCAAAAGATAGTGTAGTAAATAGACTACTTGTATTACTCATGCTAAAATATTTCTTAATCAACTCATACTTTGACTAGATAACCTTTCACGAATTTCGTAGAGTTATAATTATATGAACATAATGTCTTATCATTCAATACTTAACTTGACAATAGAGTAATAGTAAAACATAATATGAAAAGTAATTAACGAACTAGTTAGGGTTCTTGTAACGGTAGTAATACTTCAAGAATTTAAACGGATGTACTCAACACTAAAATTCTTAGCATTATAATGATAAAATAACAAGGAGTTCATGATAAGATTCTAGAATTTCTCCATAAAATCATATGAATGAATTGACTTGATTCTTGATTAGAATTCTTGATAAGAAATATAGATTAGACATGACAATAAGATTTTAGGTAACCTTACATACCTGGTAGGGAGATAGACAATCGAATTCGCAAGAAATTGCTCCCAATCCTCTTGAACCCTAGCATCCTCTTTTCTCCTTAGTCCTAATTCTCAAGATGAATAGCGTAAATGATTGAAATTTCTCGCTTATGAATTGATATAAGGTTGAAAACGACCTCAAAATGACATGGTTTTAGTCTAGGATAGATGAAAAAGACTAGAATGTCCTTGCTTTTAAAAATAAATGTCAAGTTTCGTAATGGGGTAAGTCCGCGACGTAGACTTATCACACTTCAATTTATTTTTTTGATTGTAAACTTAAAACGCATCGAAAAACTGCTTTTCTATGAAAATACACATAAAAACGCGTTTTATGTGTAAAGTTTTGTAAATCGCTTTTCGGTCAATTTTTTTCAATCCCGTCGAGAATTTATTTTAAAAAAATCAAGTGTGGGTCCGCGTTGGAGGTGCGACACGTCCTGGACACACACTAACACTTTTTTGGATTTTGCATCAAAAAAATTATTTTTAATCCAATTGCTCTAAAAATCAATCGAGACTACTTTCCACTCAATTTTTCATACTGACCGCAAATTTGATCTCGGATTTTTTATCGGAGTATGGAAAGATGCATTATGCGCACATCTCTCCTCTAAAGATATTTTTATAATTTTATCGGGTGTTACAATATCTCTGCCTTGGGATAATTCATCCTCGAATGATGAGGATACTATGGTTTACTCAAGGCACAACTTTACTCAAGAATTTAGACTAGCAACATTACTCAAACGAAACAAATATCAACCTCAAGGATAGAGGTGAGAATTTACCTCCAAGATCATCATAAGATGGGATGGATAGAATACAATAACCCCGATACTAGATATTCAAATAGTCAACTCAAGGATGAACATTAACTTAAGGTAGGAACTCAACTAGCTAATAGACATCACATCTCTATATAGAAGAAGGTTACCATCTCGGACACTTCCATTAAAATTTCTAAAGACTCTAAAAGAAGGATATTGGCCTGATATAAGGACAGAACTACTATGTACTAAAAGATCCAACCTTCAATGCAACTACTCTCCCCTACTATGCTCTTCTTCTTGAGTTCTACACCTCATTAACTAAAGCTTGTAACTTTGATTATCACTTAAGTCTATTGCATACTTTTATTGTCACGACCTAAGCCTCGGGCCTAGACGTGACCGGCGAATGGGGAACCCGAAGGAATTCCAAACAAGCCTCATAACATATCATTATACATACTTGGTCACAAAATAGTTAAATGACATTTGAAGAATAGAAATAAGGGAAAAAAGGGGCTAAGGGAGGATCGAAATGGAGGACTCACCAACAAGCTTGGAATAACACCGCCTAACCACGTGGAGATGGAGGATCAACTCGGGCACCGGTTCGTACATAGTGATATCATGTAGGCAAGAGTATGCGTTAGTATGTTTGAATCTACTAAGTATGCGGGATGCAATGCAATAAGGAATATACATCATAACCAAAATGCGTATCAATAGATAATAGGCATAATATAGTAATATGGCATGTATGATCAATACTAGAGTAAAACATGCTCGTATAAAATATCATATATGAAGAATAGACCAAACTAGCTTTCCAACCTTGGTTGGTTGATGATGGTCACACCCCAACGGAATATACATCATAACCAAAATGCGTATCAATAGATAATAGGCATAATATAGTAATATGGCATGTATGATCAATGCTAGAGTAAAACATGCTCGTATAAAATATCATATATGAAGAATAGACCAAACTAGCTTTCCAACCTTGGTTGGTTGATGATGGTCACACCCCAATTATCTTAGGTGGTAAGGTATAAACCCCTCACATGGTTGATGAGTACAAACCCCCAACTTGGTTGATGATGGTCACACCCCAATCATCCTAGGTGGTGAAGTATAAACCCCTCAAATTATTACCTTGCAACACCCCCAAGACATTCATATCAAAACCCCTCACAATTTCAACATTAGATCCATGATTTGAAGCTCAAAACATGCTAAAACAACCATAATTTCATGAACTAAAGTCATTGTGCTGTAAATTTCTCAATATACAAGACCCACATGTAAAATCAACTTGAAATCATGCAATATTAATTAAAAAAGGGTTTAGGCACTATGGGTGGAAGGACCCAATGGTTTAACACCACATACCTTAGGTCTAGAGTTGCTTAGAATTGAGATTGGGAAGAATGAAGGCTTGTAAATGATCTTGGAATCCAATCTTGTTCTTAGGTTTACTTGAAATTGAATTGGAGCTTGATGGAGACTCTTGAGAGGATTTGAGAGTGTGATTGAGATGAGAGTAATGAAATTGGGTCCTTAAGATTAGAGTTTAGGTCTTATAGGAAGGTTAAAATAGCCTAAAAGGTCAAAAAAGATTATTAGGATAATTAGCATTTAAGAAAGTACCATTAGTGAACGGATAGAAAAAATGGCAAAGTGTCATCTCACTGGAGACTTTACTGGCTGTGTGGTACTTCACGGGTTGTGTAGAGTGCCCGTGTGAAGTGCCTTGGTGAAAAAATGGAAGTTGGGAAACTTGGAAAAATTGACGTCTCATCACTTTGACGACCACTTTCACGGACCGCACCCTTCACACGAGCCGTACAAGACCACATTGCCTGTATGGGTGCCCGTGGGGGTTCACTGCACGGGAGGGTCTCACGAAAATGGTCATAACTCCTTTATCCGACGTCGCAATACACCCCAACCTAACCAAATGAGTCTTGAAACATGGATACATAAGAGCATAATGTTATGAGGTGTCACACTTATCATGTTCAAGCCTATCTCAAAGTCACAAAGTGCTACCCGTAAGATGATCATACTTATGCCAATCCAATCTATAAGGATTATGTTTTGCACTTCCATCAAGACTTTCTTATAGAGAATACTATTCCTATACACATACTTGGAATCTATTGTAAATTTCATCAATAGTGAAATAACCCCAAAATGCCCGAAAATGTGCCTCGAAAATGCCCATAATCGTAATTTTCATATATCTTAAAATATTTTCGTAATATCAAAAATCTGATTTTGCCTCGAAAATGCCCATAATCGTAATTTTCATATATCTTAAAATATGTGCGTAATATCAAAAATCTGATTTTATATTCATGATGAGGGGGCACAATTGAGTGAGAAATGAGTCTATTCCCAATTTTAGAGCAATTGCAGCAAAATTTTAATTTCCAAAATTTTACAAAAATAGTGGGAGTTCGCGCCCCTAGCGCGACACGGCCAGGGCGCGGACTGTTATATTTTCTTGCCAGTTTTTTTAATGCATAAGGCCTTGGGTTCTTAGGCCTAAAAACACCTATACTTAGTCATTTTTCAACCTCATATCATATAAGACTTTCCCCAAAACCTTCTCAAACACTTAGACAAATATTTCACTCAAAATCAAGGATCCCAAACTCATTCAGGATCTTAAGGAATTCACTCAAACTTCAAGTTCAATCAAATTTTCATCAAAGAATTCTCCAAAGTTGAAGTATGTGGCTTTCAACCATTGGGTCCTTTCACCTATGGTGCCCAACTTTCCTTTTTACATAAATTGTATGTTTCTAAGTTGATTTACTTATGAGTCTTACTTATTATGAATTTGACTATGAACTATGTTGTGGTTTCATAAAAGTGTGACTGTTTAAACATGTTTTGAGCTATAAATCTATGATCTATTTTGAGATTTGATGAAGGATTTCAACGAATATTGCATGAGGGTATTACTAAGTGTTGGTGGGTTGATTTACTTCAAGTTTTCTTGCACGAATACACTCTTGAATTATATCATTTTACATTAGTATTACCCACCCGCCAAGTATTTGATAAAATGTCTGATTTTGATTCTTGAGCTATTGATGATCCATTGCATGACCTATGACTTGAATTGACTTTATGATGATGAAAGGAGTGTATATACGAGTTGTTATCATAGGAAGTATCTATAGTATTGCAAGTGACCATACCATAGATGAGGGGTATGTACCTTATCCACCTTATCGGGTGGTGGCAATCCCGTACTACCATAGATGAGGGGTATGTACCTCATCCACCTTGTCGATTATTTTGCAAAATTTGACTTCATATTCTTGTTTAGGGGGTCAAATCGAGTGGGGAATGGGTCTAACCCAAATTTTAGAGCAACTGTATCAAAATCTAAAAATCGCAAAATATGCTATTTAGGAGGGTCAACATTGAAGGAGCATATCTCTTAGCACACAAAGAATTGGATGGCCCAAGACCTATCAATAAACTCCCTTTGAATTAGTTTTCCAATGCACTTTTCTTCACCTCATTCCGAGTTCGAATGAAGGATTTATGTCTATTTTCTTAAAACTCATTCATGTAGAAATTTCAGTTTCCAGTGAGCAATCCACGTCACCTCCGTGACGTGGATTAGTGTTATTTGGGTCCTGTTTTTGTGATTTCAGTCCAAGACTTATAAGTCTTGGGCCTAAGGGTTCCCACACTTGAAAATATATATACTTAGCCTTATCTCATCCTCATATCACCTTAAACATTCCCCAAAACTCACTCAAATATTTAGACTCATATTTTACCATAAATTCAAGTCCCAAACTCAAGACCAATCTTAAGGATTTCTTCAAATATTTCATTCAAGCTTCAAGTCTCCATCTTCAATCTCTTTCAAGGGTTCTCCAAAGCTAAGGTATGTGGTGTTAAACCATTAGGTCCTTTCACCCATGATGCCTAAACTCTCTTTTACTTAATATTGCATGATTAAAGTTGATTTTACATATGGGTCTTATATATTAAGAAATTGACTACACAGTTTATGTTCATGAAAGTATGGTTGTTTTAGCATATTTTCAGCTCTAAATCTTGGATCTAATGTTGGATTTGATAAGGGATTTTGATGTGAAAGTCTTGGGGGTGTTGCAAGGTATTGATTGATGGTTAGACTACAGATTTTGTTGCATGTTTTCATCTCTAAATTAAATGGTTTTGTACCCCCATTATACATCCCCAAGGTGTTTGATAAAATGTCCGGCTAGAGTTTCTTGTGAAATTGAAGGTCCAATGTATGTCTTATGAGTTGAACAGTGTTATGATGATTATATAATGATGGAATAGTGATGGAATGAGGATGAGATGATGGTATGCATGTGATGTATAATGAGGAGAGGAAGTGTAGGTATATGATGACTTTGGGATGATGTTAGGGATATCTATATGAGTTGTTTTCATGGAAAAGTACCTATGGTGTTGCATATAGATTGTTGGGTCCTTATATTTGTTGTGTTCTTGGGAAAGTGAGTAGTTCTTTTTTTATGATTTGAATGTGGTAGTTTGATAAGCTAGTCCTATGATCCTACCAAAAAGGCCATACCGTAAGGTAGGGTGTTTAATGATTCCTACCGAAAAGATCATATCGTAAGGTATGGATACCCTATCGAAAAGGCCATTTCATAAGGTAGAATAGCTAATTGTGCCTACCAAAAAGATTATATCATAAGGTATGGATATTTCACCGAAAAGGCCATGCCATAAGGAAGAAAGACTAAAGGCTCCCATCGAAAAGATCATATCGTAAGGTGTGGACATTCTATTGAAAAGGCCATGTCATGAGATGGAATGAATCATGGTCCCTACCTAAAAGATGGTATCATAAAGTAGGGGACGTCTTATACTACCTACCAAAAAGACTATATCGTTCAGTAGGGGTATTGATAACACTCTCCAAAAAGGTTATACCGTAAGGTGAGTGGGGGCCATTTGGCCCATTTCATGAAAGTTGCAGTATATTTCTCATATTGAGTTTATATTTCTTAATCCTGATTTACTAGCATGTTTTACCTTAAGCATTGAGGATGCATGCCATATTGATGTCATACCTATCTTCTTGTTATGATTATGCATTTTGATTACATTGCCTATCTCTTGTTGCATTGAATCCCATATACTTAATACATTCAAACGTACTAATGCATACTCTATGCCTATATGATATCACCATGTAGGAATTGGAGCCCCACTTGAGTATCCTCCTCCACGTAGCTAGTATGACTTTGCTCAAGCTTGCTGGTGAGTCCTCCACTTCGGGGACCTTGGTCTATGATTCTCTTATTATGTATTGAGACACTCTTTCTTAATTTCTATTTTGACAATGAGGGTGAGCCCAAAGGGACAAATTTGTGATGGGCTAGACCCAAGAGTAGAATATACTTCATAGTGTTGGGCTAGGTCATTATAGATGGTATCAGAGCACTAGGTTGATAGATCATCGGAGTCCAACACACCGCGTCGATTAGTTTCCTATTCATAGTTGTGAAGCGCGACATGACTATGAATAGGAGGCTATGAGACGTTTTAGGAAATGTTTTTCTTTTTCATGTTCTAAGTCATGCTATAGAGTTATGGTGAGTTTTTCCCCCTAACGAATGTTCTTTGCTATGCTAGATCATGCCTAATGCAAGAGGAAGAAGGGCCCCCACTCCTGAGGAGCAATTGGCCAATGGAGATATTCGGGATGCTCTCACCTTGCTTGCACATGTTGTGGCTAATCAAGCCAATCAAGGGACTCAAGCCCCTCATGCTCCTACACCGACTTCTCAGGTGAGAGAATTCATGAGGATGAACCCGCTAGAGTTCTATAGGTCAAAGGTGGATGAGGAACCACAAGAGTTTATTGATGAGATCTACAAGGTATGAACCCATCATGGGTATTAGATTGGAGGATAAGGCGCAGTTGGCGGTCTACCAACTCAAAGGGGTAGCATAAATATGGTACAATGAATAGAAGGAGGAGAAGGGGATCTACAATGTGGTGCTCTGGGAGGAGTTTAAGGCAGTTTTTCTTAATTGATTCTTCCTTCTTGAGCTTAGGGAAGCTAAGTTGGTAGAGTTTATGAACTTGAAACAAGGTGCTATGAGTATGAGGGAGTATGCCCTCAAGTTTAATCAACTCTCTAAGTATTCTCCTCACCTGGTTGCTGACCTAAGGGCTAGAATTAATAAGTTTGTAATGGGCATCTCCGACTTAGTGAGTGAAGAATACCGGTCTACTATGTTGATTGGATATATGTATTTGTCCCGCTTGATGACTTATGTCGAGCAAATAGAGGGGGAGAAGTTGAGGAAACGGAGGAGTAGTGAGGCCAAGAGGGCCTGATTGGATGGTGGCTCCCAAGGTCTAGAGTCCGATGATTCTCCAAGCAAGAGGATTATTAGGGGTGGGGTGCTAAACCCAAAGCCCCAAGGAGATGGTGGGGTGACTCATCCTAGATGCCCAAAATGTGGAAGGAAACATGGTGGTACATATTGGAGAAACACGAGTGCATGCTTTGGGTGTAGTGAGATAGGACACAAGATCCTGGATTATCCATATGCTCAAAACAAGGGTAGATGTGGCGATGTTGATCAAGGGGATGCTCCAAAACGTAACCGGTTCTGTGCTCTCCAAAGAAGGCAAGGAGAGGATATGGTGCCCGGGGATACTACTGGTAAGTTAGAGATTTTCCTTGATTTTATTGTGCATGTTTTGATGTTCCGGGAGTGATTATTTATTTCCATTATTCCTTGTTGCTAGCAATATCTGGTTATGTCAGACTATTGATGCTAGAAGGGCTTATAGGGTTTGCTCCATATTCTTGTTACATAAAGTCTTGTCTTGTGATCTTGGTTGAATTTCTTTGTTAATGGATTGGCACCCTACCTTGATATTTTTGTGGTGGTCTCTAGTGATGAGGTGTTGATTTATTTAGAGCTTGTGAATTATTTGGGGGGTAGTGTTGCAAGTCTTGGATGATGACAGGGTTGTTGCTAATTATGATAGGTGAGAATGGGAGATAACAAGAAGGTGGTTAGAATTCTTTAAGGATTGTGATATGAGTGTGCATTATTGCTCCCCGGTATAGCTAGTGTTGTGGTTGATGCTCTAAATAGACTAGCATGTGTTGATGATGGTGGCAAAGAGATGCCTAATATAGTCTATCGGTCAGCTAGATAGGGAGTTAGGTTGAAGGAAGTTGAGAATGGTTGATAGATCATCGGAGTCCAACACACCGCGTCGATTAGTTTCCTATTCATAGTTGTGAAGCGCGACATGACTATGAATAGGAGGCTATGAGACGTTTTAGGAAATGTTTTTCTTTTTCATGTGTTGATAGTTCCAAATCTTCTTGGGTTGAGAGGACTAAATTAGGCAAGGCCTTGATTTCTGCCATATTAGAGTTGGAAGTTTTAGGTGAGAGAATGATAGAGTGGAGGTTGTCTCCCAAGGGGGAGATTGCGGTTATAGTACCAAGTGGGTTAGATGTATTTAGGATTGGCAATTGAGTAGAGGTTTGTGAGTCCTTAGAGATTGTAGAGAAAGTTGGAAATATTGCATAAGTTAGGGGCTTGCCTTTGGAGAGGGCTGTGGTTAGTCCGATTCTTCATGCTTCTATGTTGAGGGGATGTGTTGGTGACCCTAGTGCTATAGAACTCTTTGAGGTTGTGGGAGAGGTGGAGGATACATTGGAGGGGATGTGTTGGTGACCCTAGTGCTATAGAACTCTTTGAAGTTGTGGGAGAGGTGGAGGATACATTGGCTTAAAAGGAGGTTCCGGTGGTCATGTTGGATGGATGAGTGGAGAAATTGATTGATTAATAATGGTGTAGTATTTGTCAAGGCCCTTTGGAAGAGTTGTCTATTTGTATGAGTTTCTCAGAGAGTCAATGTAGACATGGAGAAGCGATATACATATCTCTTTCACTCTATTCAAGCTTATGACAACATGCCAAGGCCTTTCTATGATTCCAAGTCTTGCATTTCATCCCTTATGTCATTCATATGCATTCATGTTTAAGTTGGCAAGTTTATGATGATTTTACGCTTATGTTGAGATTTTGGAAACGGTGTTTTAAATGTAATGTTGCATTCATATTGGGGCTAATTTTTTCATGATTAATCTTATCTTGTATGTCTCTTCTCTATTCGGGGACGAATGTTCCAAAGTGGGAGATATTGAAACAACCCCAAAAAAGTGCCCGAAAACATGCCTTGGAAGTTTCCGGAATCTTATTTCCATATATCTAAAAATCCATTTGTTATTTTGAACATTTGACTTCATATTCTTGTTTAGGGGGTCAAATTGAGTGGGGAATGCATCTAACCCGAATTTTAGAGGAACCGTATCAAAATTTGAAAATTGCAAAATCCGATACTTAGGAGGGTCAACTTTGAAGGGGCATATCTCTTAGAACACAAAGAATTGGGTGGCCCAAGAGTTGTGGTGAGACCCTTTGAATTAGCTTTCCAATGCAATTTGCTTCACCTCATTCCGAGTTTGAATGAAGAATTTATGCCCATTTTTGTAAAACTCGTTCGTGCAGAAATTTTAGTTTCCAGCGAGCAATCGTGACGCAGACTAGTGTTATTTGGGTCCTATTTTTGTGATTTCGGTAAGGGTTTCGAGACTTGCAAATAGATATACTTAGCCTTATTTCACTCTCATATCACCTTAAACATTCCCCAAAACTCACTCAAACATTTAGACTCATATTTCACCCTAAATTCAAGTCCCAAACTCAAGACCAATCTTAAGGATTTCTTCAAGGATTTTATTCAAGCTTCAAGTCTCCATCTTCATTCTCTTTCAAGGGTTCTCCAAAGCTAATGTATGTGGTGTTGAACCATTGAGTCCTTTCACCCATGGTGCCTAAACCCTCTTTTACTTAATATTGCATGATTTAAAGTTGCTTTTACATGTGGGTCTTATATATTGAGAAATTTACTACATAGTGAGTTATGTTCATAAAAGTATGGTTGTTTTAACATGATTTCAGCTCTAAATCTTTGATCTAATGTTGGATTTGATGAGGGATTTTGATGTGAAAGTCTTGGGGGTGTTGCAAGGTGTTGATTGATGGTTTTACTATAGATTTTCTTGCATGTTTTCATCTCTTAATTGCATGAGTTTGTACCCCTATTACACCCTCCCAAGGTGTTTGATAAAATGTTCGGCTAGGGTTTCTTGTGGAATTGAAGGTCCAATGTATGTCTTATGAGTTGAACGGTGTTATGATGATTATATGATGATGGAATAGTGATGGAATGAGGATGAGATATTTCATGAGCTAGTCCTATGATTCTACCAAAAAGGCCATATCGTAAGGTAGGGTGTTTAATGATTCCTACTGAAAAGATCATATCGTAAGGTATGGATACCCTACCGAAAAGGCCATTCCATAAGGTAGAATAGCTAATTATGCCTACCGAAAAGATTATATCGTAAGGTATGGACATCCCACCGAAAAGGCCATGCCATAAGGAAGAAAGACTAAAGGCTCCCACCGAAAAGATCATATCGTAAGGTATGGACATTCTATTGATAAGGCCATGTCATTTGGCCCATTTCATGAGAGTTAATGCAAAGGGGTTTCAGTATATTTCTCATATTGAGTTTATATTTCTTGATCATGATTTACTAGTATGTTTTACTTTAAGCATTGAGCTTGCATTCCATATTGATGTCAGACCTATCCTCTTGTTATGATTATGCATTTTGATTACATTGCCTATCTCTTGTTGCATTGCATCCCACATACTTAGTACATTCAAACATACCAACACATACTCTATGCCTACATGATATCACCATGTAGGAACCGGAGCCCCACTTGAGCATCCTCCTCCACATGGCTAGTACGACTTCGCTCAAGCTTGTTGGTGAGTCCTCCACTTCGGGGACCTTGGTCTATGATTCTCTTATTAAGTATTGAGACACTCTTTGTTATTGTCTATTTTGGCTATGAGGGTGAGCCCGGTTACTTTGTCTCGACCCCCGCTCTTTTCTTTATGTAATTGAGGCATTGTTGGACATATGGTGTATCTATGTTATCAGCCTTGAGTCTATTGTCTCTTGTTGTTTATGATATGAAAGATATTTCCTTAGTCCCAATTTTCCCTTGTTTATGCTTATCTTTTATTATCTTTCTAATTACTTTCGCGACCAAGGATGTGTAATGATATGCTATGTGGCTTGTTTGGAGTCCTTCGGGTTCCCCATCGCCGGTCACATCTAGGCCCTAGGCTTGGGCCAGGACATGTACTATCTCTTGCTTACGATTATGCATTTTAATCATGTGGCCTATCTCTTGTTGCATTGTATCCTACATACTTAGTACATTCAAACGTACTAATGCATACTCTATGCTTACATAATGTTACCATGTAGGAACCGGAGCTCCACTTGATTATATTCCTCTACGTGGATAGTACTATCTCTTCAAGTAAGTTTGGTGAGTCCTCAACTTCGAGGATGATATCTTTTGATCTTATGTCATGCAAAGACTCTCTTTATTTTATTGTGTGCTTTTGGCTATAGGGTGAGCCCAGAAAGTTGTCTTGGCCCCCACTCAATTCTAAGTTTAGAGGTGTTGTTGGACAAGTTATGTAATGATGCTATGACCTTTGACTCTCTTGACTCTTATATGTTTTAAGCTATGAAAGATTCCCTTAGTCCCTTTGCCCTTATTTTTATTCTCTTATTGTTATTTAATTGCTTCCACGACCAAGGATGTATAATGATATGTTAAGAGGCTTGTTTGGGGCCCCTTCGGGTTCCCCATTCGTCGTGTCATGTCTAGGCCCTAGGCCTGGGTCATGATAAATAGCCTACAATTATCACTCACTTAATGGCGATCACATATTCAAGCTTATCATTCTAATCACTTTATAGATTTTTAGAGGTCAATATTACTTAGAAATCTTTAAACTTATGATAGCACCTCTACAACCACAATCTTATTAACTCCTATTAGGAGGCATACCAATCTACTCTTACCTGTTTTTTATGTATAACAAAATCTAATCTCTCTTTTTTTTCTCTCTGCTTGTAACCTTAAATGGGATAAGCATACTATAACTATCACCATAAGTGACACCCAATCTCTTTCATCTGTCGCTACTTGTCTACTATCATGAACATCACTATCAATACTAAAAGAAGGAATTATAAAAGGTCTTAAAGTATAATATCGTAAGCATGATTCATTTAGGAAATCTGATATGAGAACATTCATAACATAATATGATGCTACTAGTGTTTTAGGGCTTTTCACGAGTTTATGGAACTGTGTATACTGTGAAGCTCAAGTCTTGTCTTGGGTAACATAAGACTGGAAACTATTAGTTCATAAGATTGAATCGGAATTGCTGAATGAAGATATCACATCTCACTTTTAGAGTTGTGCATGAACATGGATCAAATAGAGTGAATGGGTTTGAATTATGGGCATGGTGCCCTTACATAAGATAGGAATAAAGTATCATCACGATGAAGTATAAGGAATATATAAGATAGAAAAGCATCAATGTCTCATTCTGAGCAACTCAACACTATCAAAAGCTCAAGATCTACTTTGGTTTATTACTTAACCATCTCTCCCTTAGCTCAAGGGTCATATTTCTAAGTCTGTGAACTGATTCTCGTCACTAAGCAATAAGCACACTCTGCACACAATTGAAGCACTACCATATACACAATGTGTATATCCTTCTGTTAGTTAATACTCAAAGATATGAAACTACTGCTAAAACTTCCTTCTGAGATGACATTCTCAACTTCCTTCTATCCTTGTAGGCTTCTATCTATACCTGTTGCTCTTATTGGCATCACAACTAACTTCTATGACTCTTATGATCTAACATCTTCCTTTTTAGCATGCTAACAATCATCTTCTATGTTCACATATATTTTACCAAAGAAAACTTTGACTATAATGGGAGATTCTTCATTATCTATCGCTATCCCCCTTTGACCCAACTCTTAAGGGTAATAGAGAATGTCTACATTAGCTTACTCTACATTGGCATCTCAAATATACTATATAGGTACCATGGTAACCCATAAACTTAAAGTCTCTCATAGTTATAGACTATATTGGATATATATCTTAGGCATTTTTCTTATCTAATGACTTAGCCTCAACTTACTATTTCCATCTAATGGTCACAATTGCCATACTTGTAACCACATACTTCTTTTCAGGTCAAGATCTTACTTTCTCACTCATTCTATGTCATGCCTACTAGAGTGAATCTTTGACTAATAGTATTACTCTCATCTTGCCATTCTCTTTTTCATAATACTCACTTAAAGTTCAAGCTTAAATTTTAGTACCAAGCATGTACATCCTCACTCCTCATATACTATACTAACTCTAACCTAATTGGTAAAGTCAAGAAATGTTGAAGTAGTAAACCTCATGATAAGAAACCAATCTTCATCTCATGGTCTATCTAAGTATAGTCTATCATCACACTCTCTTTCACAAGTTAGATAATTTTGCTCATCCATAATACGTCCTTACTTAGCTAAGCTCATAACTTTATAAATCTCATATGACTCTTGTTTAAAAATCTTGAACGTAGTTTAGATCTACCACCTTATGCCCTATGTTCTTATATTCAACACATATACTTATCATTACTAACACAATGCTACATCAATATCAACTCATTTCATATTTGAATGTGCACTATCTCATACTAACTAATAGCTCTTCCTCTATATCATCATGGAAGCTAGGGGATATTTACTATCCTTTAACCAAAACGTAGAAGGGTCTCAAATTATCACCACATAACTCTTAGCTATCAACTTCAAGCAATTTCTATTCCCACTATTCATGATTTCTACATCGTTCTAGCTCTAGGATCATTCTGTCACATATGGCTTAAAAGGCCTTCAATCACTTTCTCTCAAGGGGAGGGATACTACTAATTATTAGATACATAAATTAACTTTCCTCTCAAGAATAAGATATGAAGAACTATTTAGGGAATAGAGTCTGAAAATACATCATATCTTGCTCTAGCTCAAACGCATGATTCATATGAATAGGAATGTATTATTTTGGATCGATAAACTTAAGCACACTAGTTGGCTCCTCTCAAACCTGGTGCAATCTCTTTGATTTCTGAATACTTTATCTGAAGGTAACTCATTAGTAAGGATCTAAAATTTTCTGTTCAACCCACCTGAAGTAGAAACGTCCCAAAAATGTTCTTCGGAAATGCCCATAATCATAATTTTCTTATATCTTAAAATTCGTGCATAAAATAAAAAATTTGACTTCATATTCTTGATCAGGGGATGAAATTGAGTGAGAATTGAGTATAACTCGAATTTTAGAAGACCCATAGCGAAAAATAATTTTCGTAAAATTTTCAAAAGTAGAGAGCGTACACGATGGCTCTGCGACACGGACCTATCACAGAGCAGTGTTAGTACTTCCTTAATTTCTATTTCGGCCTAAGGAAATTGGGGTCATGGTCCCATGCCCACTTATGCATGAAAACACCTATACTAAGCCATTTTTCAAATCCATATCACTCAAAAACCCTCTTTCAAACCTCTCAATCATTTTATCAAAATTCCCATCCAAATTCAAGTGTCTCAAGCTTAATCTCGAATCTCAAGAACTCCATTTAAGCTTCAAGTTTACATCAAGAAAACCCAATCCTTTCACCCATGGAGTCCAACCTTCCTACTTAATGAAAATTGCATGATTTCAAGTTGTGTTACTTATGGGTATCTATTATTATGAAATATGAGCATGCAATATGTTTGGGTTTTGTCAAATATTGTTGATTATGCATGAATATCTATTTTGAGCTTATAGTGAGCCATTCATGTTAAAATAAGGGTTCATGTATTATTATTATACTCTCATGTTTCAAGTTAGGCTTACCATTAGAGGTCAAGCATGTTTAAGAGCTACTCATGTCATGTTTTCAAGCGTACTACAAGTTATAAAGCTATGATTATTTCAAATATTATATGGGATTAGATTTAGCACCGATGGATTAGATGTCGGCGTGGACTATCATATTTCTTACAAGTTATTAAAGCTATGATTATTTCATGTATTCCGTGGGATTAGATTTAGCATCGATGGATTGGATGTCGGTGTGGACTATCTTCAAGATTCCATACTCCTTTCCCTAAACTATGTGCCAACATAGGATTATACTTTACCCTTGCTATACTAGTGGATCCATTTAGTGTACTTTATCTTAAAATCAACCCCAAAATGGGACAAACTCCCATAAGGGGGGTTACTTCTCCGAAATGGGACAGGCTCCCGTAAGGTAAAGTATGATTTACCTTGGCAAGTAGATCACCTCTTTACCGATGAGGGGTAATCATTGGGATTCCATGTTGTAGCTTATTTGGTTTTATTCTTTGTAGGTTAAGGTCTCTTCCCACATATGTATCATGTTCTATGCAAGTTGACTGATTTATAAACATGTCTTACTTCAAGCATTGATCATACATGGCATATTAAAATTATGCTTATCTATTGCCTATTACTATGTATTTTGACTATATTGGCCTATGTCTTATTGCATTGCATCTTATATACTTGGTACATTCAAACGTACTAACACATACTTTATGCCTACATGATATCACCACTTAGGGACCGGAGCTTCTCTTGATCATCCTCCACGTGACTAGTGAGACTATTTGAAGATAAGCTTGGGGAGTTCTCAGGTTCGGGGACACTATCTACTTTCTCTTTCTATTTCTAAGACTTCTTTATGTTGAACATTTGACATTATGAAGATGAGCCCAGAAAGTGTCTTGGCCCCCGCTCCATTCAATGTTTGGAGGTGTTGTTGGAATATTATGATGTATTTATGCTTTTATGATATCAAAGACTTCCCTTATTCCCACTTCCCTATTTATATATCTCTTGTTATTGTTTACTTTGCTTCTGCGACTAAGGATGTGTAATTGATATGCTAAGAGGCTTATTTGGGTCCCTTCGGGTTCCCATTTGCCCTGTCACATCTAGGCCCTAGGCTTAGGTCGTGACATGATGTATAAAAGTTAGTCGAATGAATCTAGCAAAGGCACGAATCTGGACAAGTTTTCTTAGAAAGTAACTCTACTGCACAATCTAGAGTGTGAAAGAAGGAAAACTTTTATTAGATGTCAATAGTCCCTCATTTATAGAAGTGGGGCCCTCATAACCATAAATAAGTTCCTATAGATACGACTTCATAGACACCCTATGATACTTGAATGTTGTGCTCTGATACCAAGTTTGTCACGCTCCGAGTCTACATCTTAGATGTAACTGGCACTTGGAAACCATTGTTGGTCCCCAAGCGAGCCCTTGGATTGGCAATCTTACTCAATTGGAAACTTTACATGCATGCAGAAGCTTTACAAAATGAACCTTTTAGAATATTTAATAAACATCACAAAATCTCAATCATGCTTTATACAAAGTCTGAAAATGTCTTTTCATAGAATTAGTAATAATGCTTAAAATGACTGAATGAAAATACTAGATTGACTCGCTAACTCTGTCCATGAAACCTCTACTATACTGAAGATAGGTGCCACAACAAGACCCACGACTACCTGACTATAAACTAAAATAGATAACTAACTAACTAGAGTTCTCTAAAAGCGAAGAGGTCTCACCAACTGCATCTAGAAAGCTGTTGTACTGAAATCTGCTATCATGTGGATACCTGAATCTGCATTATAAAATAATGCAGCGCCAAAGACGTTATTATGTGGAATGTACGGTATGTAAAATGATTAAAATAGGAAAACTCAGGATTTAATGCACAAAATCATAGGCTTAATGTTGAATATAATTCAATAACATAAGTAATGCATTATAGCAAAATATCTGATTTAATGCATAAGTAAATGCAACTCTGTCTGTGTCTAAAAATAATGTATATTGTAATCTAGGGAGTTTCTCTACAACAACCATTACTATGAGCTTATAAATACAACTCTGTCTGTGTTTGAAAATCATGTATACTGTATCTTAGGGAGTTTCTCTAACCGACAACCATCACTATGAGTTTTGTGGTGATACAGCATACTGGCCTACGTTGCCAAGGCTATCCCATACCTTGCCAGGGTAAGGGATGAAGTGCTAGGGATCCATATAAACTGGGCCATCCCAGTGGTGTATGAGGAACTTTACATTTGGAACAATCCGATCCTATGCTGGTTACATAGTTTATGGGGTTGGCTTTATCTGAACTCTGTCCACATCGATGCTCAATACTACTTCCAAAATATACACTATGCTCATTAACTGTAAAAAATGTCCCACTTTAGGAGAAAACTGGAAATTTGTTACTTGGAGCCTTGGCTCAACATATTTTCCATAAACTGAGTTCTTTCTTTCTCAAAGTGATAATGCTTTCTCATAACTTGTAATGCTATCTCAAACTCTGAAACTTATGTATGATGAATAGTAATGCAAAGTACCTTAACTGACTGAATTACTCCTTTAAAACTAACATGCTATGCTTAAACGATAGTGTAATAAATAGACTACTTGTATAACTCATGCTAAAATGTTTCTTTAATCAACTTATACTTTGACTAGATAACTTTTCATGAATTTCATAGAGTCATAATTATATGAAAATAACTTCTTATCATTCAAAGCTTAACTTGACAATAGAGTAATAGTAAAACATAATATGAAAAATAATTATCAAAACTAGTTAGGGTTCTTGTAACTGTAGTAATACTTCAAGAATTTGAAGGGATGTACTCAAAACTAAAATTCTTAGCATGATAATGATAAAATAACAAGGAGTTCATGATAAAATTCTATAATTTCTCCATAAAATCATATGAATGAAATTGACTTGACTCTTAATTAGAATTCTTGATAAGGAATATAGATTAGGCACGAAAATAAGATTTTAGGTAGCCTTACATACCTAGTAGGGAGATAGACAATCGAATTCACAAAAAATTGGCCTCCTCTTGAACCCTAGCCTCTCTTTTTCTCCTTAGCCCTAGTTCTCTAGATGAATAACATAAATGATTTAAAATTCACGCTTAGGAATTGATATAGGGTTGAAAATAACCTCAAAACGATATAGTTTTAGTCTAGGATGGATGGAAAAAAGACTAGAATGTCCTTGATTTTAAAATAAACGTCAAGTATCATAATGGGGCAAGTCCGCGATGCGGACTTGTCGCACTCCAATTTAATTTTTTGGCTGAAAACTTAAAACGCATTGAAAAACTACTTTTCTATGAAAATACACATCAAAACACGTTTGTCAAATGCGTTTTATGTGTAAATTTTTATAAATCGCTTTCTGGTCAAT
>DF359372.1:49625-62992 GCA_000787875.1 Solanum virginianum
TTTATAAATCGCTTTCTGGTCAATTTTTTTCAATCTCATCAAGAATTATTTAAAAAAAATCAAGTGTGGGTCCGCATTGGAGGCACGACTCGCCCTGGACGCACACTAACACTGTTTCGGGTTTTGCATTAAAAAATTATCTTTTGATCCGATCACTCTAAAAATCAACCGAGATCATTCTCACGCTCTATGTTTCATGCTGATCGCAAATTCGATCTCGAATTTGCCATCGGAACATGAGAAGATGCATTATGTGCACATCTCTCCTCTAGGGGTTTTCTGGTAATTTTACCGGGTGTTACAATTAATCACATATCTCAAACCTTTAGTTAAGTTAGAATATTCTTTTTGATTTATCATATTATTTTCACTTTGAACAGGGAAGAAGTTAATACTTGAAGCAAAAGGAGTTTGAACATGCTTGCAATCAAAAAAATTATTGTTTTCACAATTTTCTCAACATAATGTGACTGGTCAAGGAAATTTCTGTCACATGTTTTATAATTTTTATTCGAAGAGTAAAATTTGCCTTACCGAGATCTTTCATGTCAAAATAGCTTATACGAGTATTTTTTGCTTCATCAATAACATTCATGTTACAGATAAATGTCAATAAATCATCAACATGTAGGCAAATAATATAATATATGAATTAGTCTATGACTTATGATATATGCACTTATCACACTCATTTATCTTGAAATCAATTTTAATCATGCAGAAATCAAACTTTTTATGTCACTGATTTGGTACCTCTTTTAAGCCATATAGGAATTTAGTAAGTTTATACATTTTGCTTTAATGATCTGCTTCAACAAAACACTCAGATTGTTCCATATAAATTTGTTCGTCTAGGTCTCTATCAAGATAATTTTTTTATTCATTTTATGAATATGCAGATCAACAATTATAGACACATAAATTAAAGTCTAATGGGTGTTATTCTAGTTATTGGAGAAAAAGTATAAAAAATTTATGTCTTCTAGTTGCTTAAAACCTTTAGCAACTAGTCTTACCTTATGTTTATTAATAGATCCGTTTGATATCACCTTTTTTTGTAATTCCCATTTGCAATCAATTATTTTATATCCTAGTGGTAGATTAATTATCTGTTAAATTTTATTAAAAATTGGTGATTCCATTTCATCATTTACAACCTCTTTCCAAAAAAATTACATCATGTGAAGATAAAACTTCTTGTAAAGTGAGAGGGTCATCTTAAATATTAAAAAGATAAAAAAATCAGGATCAAGATCTTTTTCTACTCTAGCTCTTTTACTTCTTCTTGACTCAAAATTATCAATTTCTTTATTTTTTAAAGTATAAGTAGAAGAACTAGGTAATGTCAAAATATTTGTTCAATCCTTTGACCCCACTGTATTTTTAATATATATATATAGAGCATTACTTCAAGATTAAATAATCTATGGGCTGTACTATTCGGAGCATAACCAAGAAAAACATAAGTAGTAACTTTCTTACCTAACTTTGTAAGTTTAGGATCCATTAGCCTCACAAAGTCTAGACAACTCCAAATTCTTAGATATCTCAAATTCAGCTTATGAGCTTTCCATAACGCAAAAGGTATTAATTTTGATTTTTATGAGGCACACGATTTAACACAGAACAAACAGTCAAAATAGCTTTGCCCCATAAATTCAAATGTGCATTTGACTCAATAAGCATGTTATCAGTCAATTCAAGCAAAGGTCTATTTTTTTTCTTTTCGCTGCACCATTAGAGAAAGGGGAATAAGAAGGAGTTTCATGAATTATGTTTAGTGATCTAACAAAAGAATAAATTCATTTGACTCATATTCGTGGCCTCTATCACTTGCGATCTTTTTATTTCTCAAACTGATTTTCAACCTCATGAAAATAAATTTTAAAAGTTTTAACAGCATCACTTTATTTTTAATCAAGTAAACATATGTAAACTTAGAAAAATCATAAACTGAAGTGATAAAATATCTATTTTCTTCTTGAGTTAAAATTTCTCCAAGTTCACTAACATTAGTGTAAACTCATTCTAATAAATTGGTTTTTCTTTGAACTTGAAAGTAAGGCCTTCAGATGATCTTGGATGTACTATAAGCCTCTCACTTTTAATTTTTTTTAATCATTGAAATTAATCCTAAACTACTTATGATCTCCAAATAATGATCATTAATATGATACAAACGAGCATGCAAAAAATTAGCAGGAACAAAATATATAAATAAAAGTAGAAAGTATATCCCTTTTAATTTTCACTTTAAACATCCCACCACATGCATAACCATTTTCCAAAAGAATACTCTTTTTCACAAGTACATATTGATCAAATACAATAATCTGTTTAAAGCATGCTTTATTAAGAAAAAAAAATTAGACATCAAATTTTTTTCATAGAAGTAGATCTTTCAAGGTTAATGCCTTTTCAGAAATAAAACATAATTCGACAACTCCTATTTCAAGCACTTGAGCACTGTGAAAATCACCAAGCATGATATTTTTGGGATCCTCAAAAGGAACGCATTTTTTAAACCAATCTTTGTCATAACAGAAATGACGATTTGCGCTAGAATCAATCCACCATCTATGTCGCGAGCCAACCCCGTGGGCCGTGACTAGTGCCCGTTTGGGGCACCCGAATGACAATATCGAACCAGACTCCGATCTTAGCTACTATTTATTTATAAAAATTTCGACAGAGTTTCCTCTATTTTTCTAACTAACCACCTACACACAAAAAACCCCAGCAACAAAATAAACATATATACATAGGTGCAGGCCGACAAGGTCACCGCTGCGGTTAAACAGCCCAACAACGTAGTATAGCTACATAATACTTAGACTGACAGTCATATCTCATATACTCAACGTATATACAACATACACAAACTTTCTAGTGTGACCCATACTCACAGGATATCCACATACCTCTAATACGAATAAACTGACTCATAGGACGGGACAGGGCCCCCGTCGTACCCTCAAATACACATAGTACAGAATAATAAGTTTGCCCGTGTACCAAAAGCAGCTCCGGAACAAAAGAGCTCTTCACACTGCTAACAGGAGTCCTAAGCTGGTGGCCCGCTACTCTGATGGTCGAGATTTAAGATTCCCAATCAGGGTAATAACTCGCCACGAAAATATGGAAGCCAAACGCAACAGCTAACATAGGATACCTGAAATGTCATATCATAGGTGGCTCAGGAATAAATCACAACAGGAATATCTGAATAAGGAAATCAACATTCGAATGGCAAAGATCAACACTAGATCACTCTCGCAACTACAGCACGTTCACAATATACCATTGTAATATCAAAAGCTACGGATAAATGACTTTCTTTAATTCACTGCAAGGGTTTCAACCATAATACAAGATTCTTCTAAACCTTCATATATTTACAAATAGGAGATCAAGAATATTACTTTTATTGTGCAAATTAACAAACCAAGGCAAAATGTACAATGGTCAAATGCATACTTGGTGTCTTCAAATACTTAATTACCAGAACAAATGGCTTACAACAACAAATCCAAGTATAGAGGCAAATGCATACTGTGTGAAAGTTGGACCGCTCGAATTATCGAGTCGCGCCCACCGAACATATTTCCTGGACAACTTGGATTATCGAGTCGCGCCCACCAAGAATGTATTTTGGACCACTTGGATTATCGAGTCGCGCCCACCAAGGAAATAGCCTGGACCGCTCGGATTATCGAGTCGCATTCGGCATAATGCTAACACTGGGATAGGTAAGCTGAGGCGAACTATGGCCTAGCGTTCACGTATTATAATCCATCATATTAAACAGATCAATCACAGCACAATGCCAAACATAACATGATGCCACACAGAACATGATACCAACATAATATAATGCCCAAACATAACATATTGCCAAACATATCATGATGCCAAACATGCCATAATGCCAAACGTACCATAATGTTTACTTTCCCAATCTTTTCGGATTGCCAAAATTTTGTAAATTAAAGCTTCTATGATGAATTAACAGGGATTTATGTGACTTAAATTCCCAAGAGAATAGCGGAACATTCATGTATTAACATAGAATATGGACTGAGGAATTAGGTCAATATGATGACTACTTGTAATTCCAAGTGACTTGAAAGTTTCATTTCTCACTATATCATAGGATACAAAACATAGCTAAGCATTAAATGCTTCAAACTATTATATCTTTAAATAAAAGGCGTCGTGGAAATTTAAAGGGGCCATACTTAGTGTACGTCATGCACCTTACCATGATATGCTCCAAAATAATTTTCAAAATATTTGACTTTATCATAACGATTATAAGCTTTTATATATTTCTAGAACGCTTAAAACATAAGGTATCTCAATTTACCAATTTCTTTTTTCATAACTTTACTATTCATGGATGCTAAAACTATGATCAACATTCATAACAATTGTCGTTACTTCTTTTAAAACTTACTCAATTTTTGCTTTACCTTACAAACTCACAACTTTAGGGACATATATACATTTCAGGCTTTAAGAATCCAATTTACCCATTTTTTTTCCTATACATATTAATAATCAACGATTAATTCCCAACTAACTTACTTTCTTCTAATCAAATTCATGCTACGCATGCAAATTTAAAGATGCAACACTAAGTAGGAAGTTCCTTAGTCACAAGAGAGAGATCAAACGTACATAACTCAACTTTTGTGTTAAGATCCTAAGGTATTGTGACTCTTGGCACTTATTGAATTTTTAAGAGTCAAACTCATTTGTGCCAAAATTGAGAAGCTTCATGTGATCAACAAACTTATCCTTAGCTAGTTCCTTCAAATTCACTCTCATTTCTCATTTTCCTAAATCGCGTGAATATAGAACATCACTACGGTTGATAAGGTAGCTAGGAATAACATAAGGTAGGTGTAGGTGTAGATTACCAAGGGAAAGTGTTTTCTTTCCAACACATCACATTTTTATCACCATTTGATCATGCCAAGTTATCGAAACTTTATATAACCAACAAACAAACCAAGCTTGTTTTCCAACTAATCATGTCACAAGGGGAAAAGCTTTACATACGTCTCCTCCGTTGCTAAGTGAGCTCCAACGGTAAGTCAATTCAACTTCATTCCTCCAAACGCTCAACGTCTACAATTATTACAACAACGAACATTATTCATTAAACTCCTTTAAGACTTTAATTACTGAACTTTCTCTAAATATTTACAGAAATTTTGTCAGCATATCACCTTAAAAATAGCCATCTCGGGGTTCCAACTTGATCCCTTTTTATCAACAACAACAACCACAACAAGTATAGAGAAATAAGAAATCATTTCAAATTTCAAAACTTCATTAATTCGCTAACGAATCTTAGTTCATACCAAAACTGAAAAACAAGGGCAGCATGTCCTTATTTACATACCCAACGCATTCAAATGCTCCTACAAGCTTCAAGGTTCCAATTACACCACTTAAGCACCAACCGGAACTTTAAAACGTCAAAACGCAACATTTCCCATTTTTAACTCAAAACTAAAAATCTGGACAGCCACCAATCTTTATACATACTTAACATGTCCAAATACCTTTACAAGCTTCAAGAATGCAATCATATCTTCCTAGCGTTAACCGGAACCTTAAAACGCTAGAATGTACATTTTCACATTCTTACCACAATATGCAAAACTGGACAGCCTACAAGTTGTGCACATACTTGACATACTCAAGAACTTCTATATACCCCAAGAACAACAACACAACACTCTAACGCTCAACATAAACTCCTAGCGTCAAAACGCTAAAATTCTTTACTATAACAACTCAATTTCGACCAAACCAATCAAGAATGTGTACCAACCATTTCTAAAGCTCCTTTCACCCCACAAGAATCATTTTCAAGCTAATTAAACCCTCACACATGAATTTAAAACAATAAAACCACATTTACATTCATACATTCCAATTCGAACTCAATATCTCATAAACTCAAAACTACTTCATTCAAGCCAATTTTCTTGGTTATTCTACTCATTTAACAATCCTCAACTCATTTACAAGTTCAAATTCAACTTACAAGAAGAGAAAATACACTTACCCTTACAAGCCCTTCACAATTCCAAAACCTTGTTTGTGGATTTTCACGCGTTTTCTTGACGAATTATTGCTTCTACAATGTTTTGGAGGTCCAATATACTAGGCTTGAAGCATTGAATTTGAAGAAGAAGCAAAACTGCAAAAAAAAATTTTGGAGTTACTGTAGGAAGTACTGCAGCAACCCGTAGGGGTTGCTACTATTCACCCAAACTCCCATTTTTTCTAAGTGTTGGGATGGAGGAAATGTTCTTGTACATTCTAATACAAATATGTATGTAAATATGATACCAACAAGGAAAACATAAAGGTCCCAAAAGTTCAAATATAATCCAATTCATAAGTACCACATACCCCTCTACCAGAAATATGGTAGTTCTTAACAATCAAATAAAAATATCAATCATGACCAATGTCTAAAAGCTTGAACACGTATACATATACTCACACTTAAGCTGATAGACATAAGTATAATGTATAGCACCATCATTTTATTCCGAAATTTCAAAAATCGAACATCAAAAACCTCAAATTTAACAATTAGGATCTGAGCTATTTTTCATGTTCATATAGGCCCAAGCTTGATAATTTATATGTTTACATATGTGTTAAGAACAATTTCTCAGTATTTAAAGTGTATTAGATATGGTTTAGGGTCATGAGGAATCTTTTACATCAAGCCACGTCAAAAGAATTTTTATTGACTAAATTTTGGCATTAGTTCATAGAAGGGTCAACTTCTAATGATCATATCTCTTAGAATATAAAGAGTTAGGTGTCCCACAACCTATCAAGCTAAAGGTATTTGAATCCTCTTTCAAAAACCACCAAGATTGCCTCATTTTGAGTTTGGAGTAAAAGGTTATACCCAATTTAGTGAAGCCTATTGAGCAGTGTGAACGAAACCCTTTTACGTTTCTTGAATCATTCCATGACCCCTTTAGCCTCACTTGAAGATTTCCTGTACCTTTCTCTCAACAACTTTCTGGACATGTTTTGAAGTTATTTTGGTCATTTTCAAAGCTTTTTAATCCTATTCTAAGTCATTTTGGATATTTTAAAGAAGTATATCATTCAATTAATTAGTTTTTCTCTCATTAACTTAAAACTCAAAATTTGTTTCTCTCTAAAATTCTCTTCTATAAGGGTTGTATTCTCTATCAAGTCAAGGATAGGATTTTACAGTCAAGATCAATCCTTCACTGCTAGAAGCTTGCATTTAGGTCTTTAATTTTCAAGGTATGTGGGTATTCATATATGGACTTCTTTCATCCATGGATCCCAAAAAAATTTCTACTTTTCCTATCCAATTCAAATATGTTTATGAATCTGCATGATCTCAATTTCAATTAGGTGAACGATTATATACATGATTTGAGTTCAACTATATGATTATTTCATCAATTTTTCGTCCAGTTTCCTCTACTTGATGTCTAGGGTTCATGCATTCAATTATTGTTCTTTTAATTATGGGTTCAATTGATATTGTTCTTCCTAATTATGCATAAAATTATTCAAATTACATTATTCTAAATTGATTCCTTATGAAATTATGTCTAAAATCAAGCACGTATTTTTATGGGTCTTTCTAATTTCTACTCAATTGAATAAATTATGACTAAACAAATGATCATTAATATATTTTGATACAAATTGATGATAATTCCATGAATTGATGATTTTTCTAGTGAAATGCTCTACAAGGCTATTTATGGTTCATGATCTTGTTATAAGTCTTGTTAGCTTTAATGGACCTCTAGGTCATTTTTATGTATTGTATATTTTTCGCCATTTAGAGCATTCCTATCAATCACAAGTCATTTTAGAGCATTCCTATCAATCTCAAGTCATTTATGACCTACTAGCACTGCTTGGTCCCCTAGTTGTTCGTTTGGATGTTGTGCGATTTTTTGTCTTTAAAGGACTTTATAAATTAAAAAGTTAATTTTAGACTAAAATGCAGATAAATTGCCTCAAAATGGAATTCTAACAGTTTCATCAGCTACGTAATGGCCAAATTAGGCTAGAAGCATGGTCAGCTTGTATATCGAGATTTTCAATGTGAGTTTGTACCATATTTAGCATGTATCCATAAAAATTGGTCAAAAGTTGACCTTGGTCAATATTCTTGAAAAACGTATCCAAATGAGAATTTTGATAGTGCAGTTAGCTTTGAAACATCGAGTTTGGTCTAGAATGACCTTTCGTTTAGTTTTTTGAGGCTTTTGGATTCTTTTTGATTCCCTCAATGAATATTAATTAAAAATAACCTTGGGAATGAGACCCATATTTAGTCTTAATAGCCTCATATAAATATTTTTCGCCTATGCATTTAGTTTAGAATGTTGAATTTAGTGGAGTAACATAGTTTGTTTGCACCCACGGGGTTCAAAATAAATCTCGAGCACCCCATCAGAGACTTTAAAATGAGAATAATCTACTGGTGCATTGGTGTACCGTATTGGTGCACCTCCACCTCTATAAAAGTATCCATTTTCAACAGTTGGTTCCATCTTCATGTGATAATTGTTTCTTCATTTTGAGCTCAAATTGAAGGATCTAAAGGTCCATGTTTCATATGAAATTTCAAGAAGAATATCGTGGTAGTGTTAAAATTGATCAGGGTGCTCCAATCATGGAAAATTTAGGTTTTTATTACTGGTACGAATGGTGTTTGAGTTGATCTTATTGAAAATTTGATAGTTTGATTTCTAGGGCATTTCAGGTCTGAATCAAGTGGTTCTTGGGTCAACTATACGTGGGTTTCTGATTGGAACATGCTGGTGACCATAAATTCAGCTAAAAAGGCGTTGTTTAAAAAATTTTTCTTTGTTCTAGCTACTATCCCTACTATTTTTGGATTCAAATTTGAGGAATTTTGAAAATGATATCTTGATCAATATGAGTCCAAATTAGGTGATTAAAAAGTCTAATTTGCAGGGGGATTCTTAGTGAATGTCGTGATGTATTTGGTTTCAGCCTAAGGGGCTTCATTTCAGCTTGGTAGCATTCTAAGGATATCTAAAAAGGGAAATCGTCGATGAAGTAGGTTGGAGCATGTGTGTTCTGCCTACAAGTAGGCTATAACTTCCTTTCTTTTAGGCTGAGTCTGAATGCATGAATATTGATGGAATTTTATGAATAATGGGCAGGAGGTTGGATGCCATGTATACAATGAAATTCTATTTGGTTGATTTTGAAGTCATGGGTACTTGCATTATATTGTTTGATCATCCACACTTATTGGTATTTTATTTATGGTTGAGATTGTGACCTATATTGAAGTTTATGGCTGAGATTGTGATATATATTAAACTTTATGGTTGAGATTGTGAATATATTGAATTCCAGGGAAAAATTGCTAAGGCCTCTTTCACGGGCCCTTTCACAACCAACGAACCCTTCACGACTGATGAAGGACTCCTTAAAAGGGTGCCTTGGCCCAAAACTCCTGAAAATCATTTTTGTTGCCTTTTTTAAGGTCTTCCAAAGCCTGGGTATTTAAAAAGGTACATCTTTTTTTTTTATTGTTGATGATTTCTCAAGGTTCACATGGACAATGTTTCTAAAGTGTTCATAACATTCTCCAAATGATTTAGACTAAGTTGAATTGCAAAATTGCTGGGATTAGGTCAGACTATGCTATAGAGTTTGAAAATTCTAGAGTTGAAGATTTTTGTGAAGAGGAAGGAATCTATCATATTTTCTGAGCACCTAAGGATCCTTAGCAAAATGGTGTTGTGTAAAGAAAGAACAAAACTTTGGTAGATATTACAAGAACCATGATAATAAACTCTAGACTTCCAATGAACTTCTAGGCTGAAGCAGTCAACACGATATGCTATTTTACCTATCCATGTTTAATTAGATCAATTCTCAACTCCATATGAATTGCTAAATAATCAGAAACCTAAGCTGAGCTATCTCAGGGCCTTTGGTTGCTAGTGTTTGTTTTCTTAATAATGGAAAGGATGATCTTGTACATTTGATCCTAAAGTGATGAAAGAGTGTTCATTGGGTACTCAACTACTAGGAAAGCTTATAGAGCCTGTAACAAAAGGACATTGTGCATTGAAGGGAGTGTCCACATCATTTTTGATGACTCTAGAAGCATTGAGAATTTGAAAGACAAAGAGAATTCAAAAAATGAAGAGCTGCTTTAAATCCGAAGAGACAATCTTCTGATGATGTAATTGATGGTAGTGCAACTCAAAATGCAGTCGAGGACAAAGAGGATGATGAAGACAGGGAACAAGAGATGGGACTTGGTTTATCCTAAAGTGCTGAAGAAAAGAATCAAGCCAATCCTAAAGAGGCTAAATCAGATTGTGAAGAAGCTGAAATAGATATATCTCAACGACCAATAAGAGTTTTAGGATGGAAACATCAGTCAGCATATCCCTTGGATAATTTAATTTCTTTTTTGAATTAGAATTCATAATAGATCAAAAATACGAAATTTGGCATCCTTTTCAGCCTTCTTGCATGCAGTCAAACCAAAGAATGTAAAAGAATCTCTGAATGATGCTAATTAGGTACATTTCATGCAGGAGAAATTATACTAATTTGAGAGAAGTGAAGTTGGTCCCAAGACTATTTGATAGAAATATTATAGGGACTAGGTGGGTATATAGAAACAATCTGGACGAAAATGAAGTTATCACAAGGAATAAATCAAGGCTGGTTGTTCAGGGATATAATCAAGAGGATGGGATACACCATGATGAGACATTTGATCTCTATGGCAAAAATAGAAGTAGTTAGTGTTGACATCCAACTTTTACCCTCCACAGTATAAATTAATCATTGAGCTTTTAATTTTTACAATTTGAAATAATTAGGTTTTGAAAATGCAAAAAAAAAAAACTTTCTCAAATAAATTTCACTTTCATTATTTTATAATTAATTCAATTATTTCAAATTGCTAATTTTAAAAGATCTCCAATTAATTTTATTAATTCGTCTTGTAGTCAAATCTGTCAATTAAATTTAATTTAGTTACATCTAATTGGCCAAAATTATAATTAAATTGACCAATTTTTAAATTAAATACCCCTATTCTTTAAATCTATGTCTTGTGTCAGACCAGTTAGTCCACTTTGGCCAAGCCTCGGCCCAAATTAGTGAAGAACCTGACCCAATTCATTTTCTTTCAACACCTATACACACTAACCTACACATATACCACCCCACGTGACACATACTACACATGCCCCCCAAATTTAACTTTTCCTCATTATTCCCTCACCTAATGCATGGACCCCACCACCCTCTTTTCCTTCATTTTCCAGCAACCCCAAAAAGTAAAGAAAAAACCCCTTTGACCAGCTTTGTTGACTCCTCTATGCTCCAAGAGCAAAAGAAATTCAAATTTTGAATTTCAATAAAATAAGAGAAAATATTGAAAATCTCGATTTTGACCCTGCGTTTCTCTTCCTATTTTTTCCTAATTTTGGGGCTATTTAATCTCTTTTTCTTTCATTGTTGAAGGGGGCCGTTCTTAATTTCAAAAATCTTTATAAAAAGTTTTTGTTTCTTTGCAGTACTTGTTTTTTTCGAAAAAGTTGATCGATTTGAAGAGATTGAAACCAGAGCATCTGAATTTTGAGTCGAGGAATTTGTGTACGAGTTTCGTTGTGGTGAAGAGTTCTTCCTCAAGCTCATCTTCCTAGTTCGTTGCTCCAAGAAAAGTAACACTTTCATCTCACACATCTTGTTTTCGTTTTAAGTTTGATATGTGCGTGAACATGAGAAAAATCTTAAAGCTATCTAAGTTTTCATGTTTGCATTGAGCTCATTTTGACTGAAAGTTCCATTGTGATGAATCAATGTAATGGTGTTGTTGTATTTGATCGATCGGAACATTTCTTTTACTTGTCTCTGTCTTACTCTTTCTAGGCGGACTGTTTAGTTTCATTTTGAGTCTAAAATCCCAAAATGCGTCTGTTCTAAGCTTATGATTGACAAATTATTAGATAAGGAATATACCCATACGTTACTGTGTATTGGTTGAGGGTGTCATTATTATCATTTTTATTCACTGTTAAGTGGCCAGGGATCAAAACTAGTGTAGAAATACATGATGTAGGTTCAACTGCTAACTTTGTCCCTATCGTTTGCCTAGTTGTTAAGTTTGTTCAACCTTTAGTTAACTTTGTTGGTTATTTTTTATACTAGTTTACTTCCACATTTTCTGTTTCTTGTTCTAACAAATAAATGCATCTCCTGTAACTTGAAGGTTGTTTCAAGTCTTATCCTAGTGCATTAGCAAGTACCATCTTTTGTAAAGTTGCTTTCATAGTTTTAATCGATTTCGAAACTTTCTTTCCTTTATTATCTTGCTTCATTTTCATGGTTATTTTAATTTACTGAAAAATGTTTTCATTCCCCTTCAACTTGGTTCTTGGAAATAATGCATCAATAGCATAGGATCTTAGCCTTATTTCTCTTGTGGTTTGCTTAAGGAAACTCTCTTCCTTGTTCGATCATGTATAAATTTGTTGGTTTAAGGATATAAACCTTTGAGATATATTGTTTATTTAGCCATTACTTGTGAAGTTGGTTGCTTTACCTTTAATTAATTATGTTTTGAAGCATTGCTATAAAAGGTCTCTCATATACTAATTGGTTTCTTTTTTCTTTTTTTCTTTAGTCGTAAATTGCATGTGGGTCCATTGTTGACTTTCCCTCTTCTTTGACACTTCGGTTTGAGCCATGGAGGCTCAATTTCCTCAATTCTTGAGTCAATCATTTGCTGAGCAGCGAAAGGCTTGCTCACAGGTCCAACAGTGTAGATTATAGATGTGAGAGGGGTTGTTCACAGTCCATAGACAGGGAATACTCTACTTATACACTGATAAACGTTCGGTGTATACAGCAGTCTAAAGGCCCAATTTCAGTCCAAGAATTGCATCAGGAAATTAACGAGCTAGCAGGCCCAAGGTGGAATCGAGTCTGTTGAGCCCAATAGCTCTAGTTTTCTTTATACATATTTCATTACTTTGTGATATTCTATGATATTTTGTTATTTGTTCTAACACTAACATTAATTTAGTGTTTATTTGTTTCAATCTAATTAAATTCCCCAATATGTCAAAGCCATTTATGGTATTTTTATCATTTTATTTTCATTTTATTTAAAAGGGTGTTTTACTTTAATTTTTTTTAAATAAAATAAAAGTGTGAATTTTCTCTCCTTTGATATTAAATTACATAGAATTTTTAATATGATTCAAGTCCTTTAGTTATTTTAAACCAACTTGCCAAAAGTTAGTCAAGCCTTTCTGATC
>DF359371.1:19154-30645 GCA_000787875.1 Solanum virginianum
ATCTGAGCTTGTATTTATTCTCATCAAATTCGATGTAATTCATCATATTGTTATTATAATATTTTAAAAGTATTTATATTAGTTAGTATGAAATTCACGTGCAAAAATTAGTATTTTTAAAAAGTCCAAACAATATAGGAAATATGACTTATATCCCCAAAAGAAAAATAGTAGTTCGCAACTATGTTGCTCAGACTTTTCAAATATGATGTCAAACGCATGTCGAACCCTCCAAAGATGCATTGCTATCTTCGGAGGATTCCACATGCACTTGTCAATACTTTTAAAAAGTCCGAACAATATAGACAAGATGACTTATACCCAAAAAAGAAAAGATAGTAGCTTACAACTATGTTGTTCAAACTCTTTAAGTATGATATTAGGCTCGTGGGGAACCCTCCAAAAGATGTAGTGCCATCTTTGAAGGATCCCACATGCACCTGTCAATATTTTCGAAAAGTCGCCCGAGCAATATAGGAAAGATGAATTATACCTTGTCAACTTTATCAAGAATGTTGGATTGATTAGAACCACCATAAGAGTCAACAAGGTCACCAAAAAGAAGAGTCATCAATGGCTTTGACACACCAGAAGCAATAGCACCTAATGTTCCCAACAACATTAAAATTACATCTTTTCTGTCTGCAAATGCAAAAAGCATATAAAATGGAACTCTTTCATCTCCTCCTCTTGCCATTTTTCTCTTTTCCTTGGTGAAATAAAATTGATAGAAGAAAATTGTATAAATGTTGGGGAAAATAAGTGTTTATTATGGGGTATGCTTAAATGTCAATTTAAGAACCTAGTATAGGAGTTAACCAATTTGGAAAAAAAAATTCTCAGAATTTGATATCTGCATCAAGGACTGCCGAATTTAAATTCAAATGGTGTAAGACACATTTAAAGAGAAAATGCTTCCTAATATAAATTTTTCATACTTAAAGCTCAAACCCAATCGATAATTTTTTTGAATACTTTATATAAATCTCATAGTGTTAACTATTAAGAACTAACAATTTTTTTGTTTACTATTAACTCTTGATAATATAAAAAAAAAAAACTATTAATTGTAATTTAAGGCATGTTACAGCAAATTATCTACTTTATTTACATTTATACATTAATTTAAAAAATACAACTTGTAACTTGTAGCTCCTTCTAGAAATGCTAAAAAGCTTTTGTAGGCTATTCTTCTAAAATGACTTTAATATTATAGGGTGGATATACTTAATTAATATTTTTGCGTAGTTTAATGGTTTGCAACTTTTTGGACCACTAGCTATAAATTTTTGTTGAATCTAGTTTGTATGTGTTTATTATTTGTATTTTGAAACGTCAATATTGTTATATAGGTAACAAATTTTACTTGACTATTCTATTATATTTAATTTGTTACGAAATTGATAATTTAGATGAATTTGTAATCATTTATTAGAGAAAAAAGAAAAACCGAATTTAGTACTATTTAATAACTCATAATCAACAACAACATACTCAGTAGAAATCTCATAAGTGGGGTCTGGGGAGGTTAGAATGTACGCAAATCTTACCTCTACCTCATAATCAGATCTTAGTAATTAAATATTTGCAACTTGACAATTAAAACAAAATTTTCAAGTAATTAAATTTAAATATTATTTAATGAATGAAGTTAAAAGAACTTTTAACTCTGATCCATGCTGTAATATTATTTTAAATCCATACAATTTTAATTGGTCTTTTCTCCATTACAGTTGTTGTGTAGAGATATCTAAAATAATTATTCTTGGACAATTTATTTATGAAAATGTGTGTGTGCGTATATATATAGCTAAAAATGGATTGTCCCTCAAATCAAATCACTACTTGAAGTCAGGCCTTCTTTTGACAAAGGGGCATCTGGCTGAGCTAAACCTAGTGAGCTTGACTTACTATTATCATATATAGATAAAAGTTATTAAATTCACGTGAATTCGTATTCAAACTTCTAAACCTAATTATGTTTCTTTACATGTGTTTTTATCTTTTTGAAACGTGAATTCGTATTCAAACTTCTGGACCTAATTATGTTTCTTTGCATGTGTTTTCATCTTTTTGAAATCTCCGTGCCAAATTTCTGTATACAGATAAATGTATACTGGATATATGTATCTAATATTTCAAATACATATATATGTGATTTTATAGGTATCTAGGATACCTCGACTCTCTCGTTTGCCTATCTCCGTATGTATCTGTATTTTGATATATTTGACATCTCACATACATGTATCCAATATTTCAAATATATCTTTCTCATGTGATTCATATTTATCTGTGATACATTGATTCTTTCGCTTGCCTATCTCTTCTCTGGCTTACTCTCTTTCTATGTATCTGTATTTTAGAATGTATCTGATAATAAAATACATGTATCTAGATATATTTGATTTAAAATCTAATATGAAATTACTAATGAGTGAGACAATAGACAATTATTTCAAACTATATATTGAGAGAATTAATAAATATAATAGAAAATATTGATGTAATTAGGTTTTCTTTTTCTTTAGGAGTATTATTTTGGACATTTATATTATCGGCCTAGTCCATTTGTTTTGGGTTTCAAATGATGAAGCCATTTGTTAGCCCAATATATGATCTTATCCGAGACCCGAAACTGGTGTCACGTGTTAAATAATAAAGTATTAAAATTTAAATAAATTAATTAATTAATACGTTCTTGTCATATGTCAAATGACATGTCATATTAACGATTAATAAATATGTGCCAAGTGTATAAGCCATATGACAAGTAATGCAGCACGCCAAAGGCTAATAAATGTGGCCAATCAAATGTCGTGTCACTATCTTAATCTGATTGGTTAGGCACTTGAGACAAATAAATTGAGAAAACTCGTTCTCTTTTAATGTAATTAAAAAAAGTGTATCACATAAGTTGGGACACCTGTTACTTATATAAATATAAATAAATAATAAATAGGTATTTGGCATAGATTATATTTTTTATCATTTTTTTCGTGAAATTTATAGAGGTGAAATTGAAGATGGAGTAATGTTTTATTATAATTTTTTCACAAAGAATTTTTGGAATAACTTCTATGCTTGAATATACTTAAATACAATTTTAAAATTCAAAAACATGAATTTAAGTTTGGTCATAAAATCTTCAAATATCTTTTAATAAAACTTATATATTTCAAAATCACGTATATATATATATATATATATATATATATATATATATATTCAAAATATTTCAAATAAAAATTATTCGAATCTTAAAATTCAAAAATAACCACACATAAATTGAGACAGAATAAGCATTTTTTACGGCAAAAAAAGATTCTAAATTAAAATAAAAAATTAAAAAAATGTACCACTTTGTTTCCCCAACAAAATCTGTTGCTTTTCTTCGATTTACCCAAATTCCTCCATAGCCAATAGCTTCATACAACATAGATTAAAATTGAGAAAGAAACAAAAAAAAAAATCTTTTTTGTTTGTTCTTTCAATCAGAAAGATCTATTTTTGTACATAAAAAATTATGCCATCAGGTCCTAAATAACGAAAAGCTGCCAAGAGAAAGAAGATTTTGGGCTTAATTAATATTAATAATAATAACAGTAAACTTAATTTTTGGATGTTTATAGTTTTAACAAAGCATATATATATACACATACATACTTGTGATAATTCTTCTGAACTTAGATTCATATTTGGGAAAAGGGGCAAATGTACACTCCCTTAATGTTGTAACTTAGAGCAGATATATTCTTCGTTAAAAAGCAATGCATATGTATATATATATATATATATAAACTTAGATTTTTGGACGTTGATAGTTTTAACAAAGCATATATATGTATACTTATGATAATTCTTCTGAACTTAGATTCATATTTGGGAAAAGGGGCAAATGTACACTTCCTTAATGTTGTAATTTAGAGCAGATATATTTTTTGTTAAAAAGCAATGCATATATATATATATTCTTATTGTGTAATAAATGGTGCATATTTACCCTTTTCATTTATGAATTAAGTTTTTTTTTTAATTCAGTAAATATAGGTTTATTAACTAAAAGAGTAATTATTCACCATTTGTTAGACGAGAGGATATATATGTACCATTTGTCAGACGTCGAGAGTATTGGTATGGAATTATACGGGAATTTAGACGCATACCCGAATTCATGGCTAGAGGTAGTAAATTAGCGCATTGGGGTGAATTTGGGTGAGCCAAGATGGATTGTGTTAATTGATGGATGGACTATTGACTCGCCCAAAAGTTACTTGGGTTAAAATACAGTTCAAATTTCAACCCCTGATTCTTACTAATTTGTAATTGCTTTATTTATATTTTGATAATTTTTTAGTACCTAATAAATTTTTTTTATTAAGACTATATATAACATATCAAATAAAAAGTTATATTTTTGAAAATATTTTGACAAGATTTCTCATAAATCAATTTAGGTGTAATATCAAGCCCAAACATTGACGGGTTAAATGGGTTGGGCGGGTCAATAAGTAGCCCAAACTTGAATGATTGAGCGAATTATTTACGCCCCTAAATTTGCTTTAAAAAATAAATTCACCCCTCAAAACAATAATTATTTTTCTCCCCATATGTCAATTTATTTTTCAAGTGATTAACTAGTTTACATAATAAGTATATAGGGACATACGAAAAGAAATATGAAAATTTTGAATAGAAAGTGTTTATGAGGACATTTTATCATGTATTTACTTATTCAATAAAAATAAATAATAATTGAATTTTAAATAAAAAAATTTAAGAGATCGTCAATATATCACGCCATATATATGTGTGTATATACACATAATATATGCTATGAATTCACTAATTATGTATTGTGCTAAATAATAGTACCTACTATGGCCACAAAGATTAAATATATTGTAGTAGTTTGATTACTCATCATTCATCATATGTTTGCTTAGCTAACAAAAAATTTGAAACCTTACAAGTGGCAACAAAAAAGCTTAGTACATAAAAATAAATTTTTAAACTTGACTTTGCAATTTTACATACATATAACATCACCAATTATCTGCATCACTAATTATCACCATCAGTTATCTCTATAATTAATTATTACTATCAATTATCACGATCAATCACGAGTTTACATCTTTCACTTAGTTGTTATGGCTCGATTTATTAGCTACAATAATACTAGTCATCACTTACAACTATTATTAGTGACTATTATATATCACCAAGCTACTACTATCATCACTAGTCATTACTTTAGCTGTTGTGGCTCAACTTACTCTATTACATACGTTGTATTCAATTATGTGATCTTGTAAATTTAAAAAAAAAATACTCACTTCAAGATTTTATTAATATAATATTATTTTATTATTACTATTGCCAACCATCGCTAATATCACCACACAACCGCCAATATAAGCCACCTCCACAACCTATGATTAATGTTAATCATACACTTTTACCGCATTAATCTCTTATTTGAACCATCACCATCAATCACCATTGTGATGGGAAAAACGATCACAAACGGTATACAACTAACACGGAAGCGAAACCTTCGTTTGACCAATACCTTCCCAACCTGTTAGGACCTTTAGGATGCAAACAAATAGATATTTATACCAACTTAAAGATTCAGCTTATAGCAGCCATAAAACAGCATCAAATCAGCCCCCAAACATTATAATGAAAGTAATCAAAACACACAACAAGAACACCAAAACTTTAGCGTGGAAAACCTCCCAAATCGAGAGTAAAAACCACAGGACACCTAGTGCCGCTTAGAATCCACTAACCACAAGAGAGTATACAAAGTATTTTCTAGATAATACTAGAGGCATACAACAATCATCATAATCTTGGAATCAAACATCAAGATATATGAAAATAATCAAAGAACAAGAAAGGAAGAACATCACCAAAATAGGGCTTCTGTCCTACTGCTATAACTTGAGCTCCAGACCTTAAAACGAAAAACCCAACGGTGAAAGTCTTCCCTTAGATGTCAGGAAGCTCCATACCAAAAATCAAGACGATTCAATGGTGCAATCTCCGGGAATCGAAGCTTTTCTGCAGCTGGATTTTCAAAAACGGAAATGAACTTCTCTATTGTTTTGCTTTGTTCTCTCTCTCTCTAACTGGATTCACACCCACTTACACACATATATTTTTCTGAAAAATAAAGAGATAAGAGAGTAGACAAGATGGGCCTTATTTTGTTGGGCTAACAAAACCAATCATAGACTAGAAAAATAAATAACCCAACAAATTGGATCAAATACTAAACATTATTTTAGTGAAGATGATCTTGTATCCTTTATATAAATAAATAGGTTTTGGTTTAGGTATTACAAACCATTTTTCTTGTATTAAGTCAAAAATATGGAGAAAGAGTCTCTTCTCCCTTCCACTTCTTCATCATCAAACCAAAAACCCAATCTTGAAAATCCAATTTTAATTAATCCAAAGCAGAAACTTCATAGGTCCAAATCTACACCATCATGTATAACCCTATTAAGTGATCTTGAAAATCATTTTGCACCAATTCCAAATCCACCCCATTTTGTGAAAAATAGTTCAATACTTAAACAAGTTATGTTACTTCTAATTATTTATTTGGCAATTTGTGTGGCCATATGTTCTTTCTTTATGGATGAATTTAAGTCCAAAAAAACTCATCCAATTGTTGATGCACTATACTTTTGCATACTCACAATGTGTACAATTGGTTATAGTGACATAACACCAAATAGTACACTTACAAAATTATTTTCCATCTTATTTGTGCTTGTTAGTTTTGCATTTTTCCATATTTTAGTAACAAACTTTGTTACTTATCTTGATTTACGAAAAAATACTTATAAAAGGCTATTCGATGTACAAAACAGAATTATAGTAACATTAGCATTGTGTGTTATTGTGCTATGTATTGGAATTGGAGTTTTTTTAATGCATTTCGTTGAGAAAATTGGATGGTTTGATTCATTTTACTTTTCATTTATGGGAGTTACTAGTGTTGGTTATGGTAAAAGGGTATTTGAATCAATTTTTGGAAGAATTTTTGGATCAATTTGGTTGGTTGTTTCTATAGTCGTTGTTGTTAGGATTTTTGTTTTGTTGGTTGAAGTTAGGGTTGATGAAAGGCAAAGGGAAGTGGAAAAATGGGTGATGGAACAAGACATGACTCTTGATCATTTTCATGCTGCTGACATTGACAACAAGGGTTTTATAAGGTAAAAGAGTTCAATATCTGATGTTTATCTGTTCTGAAATTCGACTAATCTGAATTATATCAGAAGATTCTATTTAATTGATACATTAAGACTAAAGGCGACTATACGGTTAGGACTTTATCGAACCTGAAATCATTGATTAAGGTAGGGAGTGTTTTACGCTAAAATAATAAGATTTTAATTTTCAATTATTTTTGTTTGAGGAATAAAAAAGAAGCTATTCATATTTATTTTAAGATTTTGATATATTTCCTAATATTTTTAATTCAAATTTAGTGTGAAAAAATATAGATGGATCAAATTGAATTTAGATAGATTAAAAAGGGTCAAGTTAGTAAATCGATTATACACTCATAATTTCAAGTAAAATGTTTTTCTTTCATTAGTTTCAAAATTTGTTTAATATAGGTTATTTATAACCTAAATTTGTCTATTCATTAATTTTTATATTTATGTTTTTTGACAGTAAATCAGATTATGCGATACACAAATTGAAGGAATTGGGAAAGATCACAGAAAGAGATATGGTGCTAATCAACAAACAATATGAGATACTTGACCCTAGTAATTGTGGAAGAATTACTCTTTCTAATATTAGAAAAAGTCATTATTGATTACGAATCGTGATAGAGTAATTGTGGTTTTTTCATCTGTAGTCAGAAGTTTCGTAATTGAGTCTTTGAGAATGACAAAAAAGATTATATTGAAGCATCATCTTCAGAAATGAATCATATAATGCGTAAATTTAAATTAGTCATATCGAAATATGAATATTAAAGGTTGAGTGCATGTCTATATATATATATTATGTGGTATTGGTAGAATGTAATCTATCAATATAATTTAAAATATTATTCAGCGTTAAGTTTGAAAAATGAGATGATGGACAGATGTTGTGTTCTATGTGAATCTAATTTTTCAATTGAATTGTTTAATTTTAAGTAAGCATCATTTGTAATTTTAAAAGTGAAAGATATTGACTAATACACAACAATAAATGTGGAGTTAATTAATTTTTTTTTGTTTTATGTGTCCCGTATTTAATTTCACTTATTCAATTAATCTGAATTCTTATGACATAAACTTTAATAAAGAATGAATCATTTTTTATCAGAAATTTTTAATTTTAAGGTTTGAATTCGAGATTCAATTAAAATTACATAAATTTTATCTATCAACCATAACACCAGATAGATTTTGATAATATGTTCAAATCAATTACATTTTAATCATAATGTTATTGATAAATTTTGATTTTGGCCTTTATAATATTAAGATGATAATGTTTAACTTTCAATCAACTAAAATACATATCATTATCCTCTAAGAAATATGTAATATTTACAATTCTTTCATCACTAAAATACGTATTATTATCCTCTAACAAATATGTAATATTTACAATGATTTCATCTTCAAATATTAAATAACAATACAAATTTAACATAATAAAATGAATGGCTTAACATTTAATAATTCACTAATTTTGAGAAAAAAATCATGATTTAAAAGGGATCATTAATAGTGCACATATTATTTAATTAAATCACAAGGAATAAAATCAAAATTTGTTTGGAAAGTTTAATAAACCATAAATTAAGTCCCCCACGTTCTAGCAAATCACACGAAAAAATATTTATCATGATTATTAAGGTAGTTAAGATTATCATTTTTGCTTATCACCAATAATTTACTAATCTTAATTAGTCATTGTTAATTAAGTTGTTGGATTGGCCAACAAACTCGTAATCTTTTTTCACTAATTTGTTATGCACACCAAACAAATATTTTTGCTTCATTTGTATTCATAAAGCAAACAAATTAGAGGAATTCATAATTAATTAAAATAATTATATGATAATAAATTATGAGAATGAAATTAACTTAAAATTATTTTTCATGAATTTCACTATTAACCCAAGATTTAGTTGGCTACCCTATTAATGAAATCTTGATTATAAATTTAAAGAAATGAATTAACTACACACAAAAAAAAAAGTCCATTTCATAGAATTTAGTCAACTCCATATCTAATATTCTATTTAATTAGGTTAAGTTTTTGGCATAATAAACTAAAAATGAGATCCTCATTAATTAATATATTAACATCTTAAAAATATTTTTATTTCTCTAATTTTAAGATAAAAATAACAATTATTTAATCTAATCCTTAGCGAGATACGAAGAGGATGCAATATACGTAAGCTTATCCTAGTTAAAATTAAAGATAGAAATGTTATAAGTGCATATAATTTATATTCCATAACGTTTACATGATCAATACATAATATTTCACTATATAGTAATTTAATTATCAACGAATTCACACAAAATAAACTTATTTTTCCTCAAATAGTAAATTAATAAATGGGTATATTTAAGGCAAATGAATTATAGTACAACGATCAAACAATGATTGTAATAGAGTGATAAGTACTTTTTTGTCCTTAATCTGTCCTAGGTTCAAATCCTTTACTCTCAATGCAAGACTTTCCGATGACAGTGTCTTGGATGTCATTGTTCTTCTTGATAGTCTCTCTTTCTGCAGCTTTTGGTACACTCTAAAAGAATGTTACATTGCCTGCTTGAAAAGCATTTTGACTCCTGCATTGACTATACACTCTTGTCAAGAAATTGAATTATAATCAACTTCCACATTAGCTTTGATGCTTTAGAGATCTTTAGAAAAACTTCATTGTGCATTGGTGGTTCTCAATAATGTTGAACTGTTTGGTTGACTTTTTCAACAACCAATGAAGAAGATCGAGCTGCCCTACTGGAAGGAGGTCTGTCAAAATCTGCATCTGTGAAGTCAAGTTATTCAGTCTGCTAACAGACATTAACATTCTTCTTTCTAAGTTCATGAATCTTTCATTAACATTTTCCACATATTTGTAGGTTTCTAACAATGGAGGATGCATTTTTGCTAGAAAATCGAGCAACTCTAAGAGCAATGTTAGTCACTTGGATATTTTGATTATGCTGCATATAGTTTCATATTTCCTTCTTTATGGTCTCATACAGGTCTGAATTTGGGGTTTATTATTATCTGTGTGACCATACAAATCTCTTTGCAGATTCTACCAAGGTGTGTGATCTCCTATTCCTGTAACAATGTATAAAGATTTGATTTAAGGTCGTGCTGTGTAGTATCCATTCTTAATTGTAAGTTGTGTTTGCATCCTAACAACTATAGGATTACCTCATGGAATAAGTGCATACAAGCACTTTGAGGTGCAATCAGAATAACCCGGGCTTTATATATACATATGAAATATAGTTCAAACAAAATGATCTGTGTGCATTATGAATTCCTGAACCTTGTTGTCTTGATTTAACTATTGGAATTGCAAGTTCTATGACAGTGTCTTCTAAGTTTAGTCATGTATGACAAACTTTTCTGTAAGTTATTGATACAATATACTAGCATTTGATAAGCATGCTTGTGTCTAAACCTTATTCCGTTCACTTATTCTTGCTTCATTTTAGAATGACATAAATCTTGATTCTTTTGGCAATACTGTCTTTGTGGTGTTTTTTTCTCCAGTAACTCAGTATAGTATAGCTGCATGTTTGTTTTACTACATCCCAGTAATTTGTGTTAATATGTTGCATTAATGATCCTTGCAACTTCTTTTGCAATGTGTAACCTTCATCTGTTTATATACCTCAAAATCGCGCCTCCTGAAAAAAAAAAAGTATCTCGAAAGCTCATTTAAACAGTGATACTCCCTGTAGAGATTTATTTGTGCTCTTTCACTCTATCTTTTTACTGCAACAGGTTCTATCATTATTTTGCTGCAACAGAGATATACAACGCAATCTGCATACGTATGGATGACTGGTTTTGGGAACTTCTCGTATTATTACATAAGAAAGGATTTTAGTGTAGGTCGGTTTGCCAGGTAACATTAGGTTTTTGTTGTACTTAATCACTGTTTTATATTGGAAGCTGAATCTCACATGTGCACTGCTAATAATGAAAATTTTATCATTTATACAGATGATGTGGAGGCTGAACTTTTGAAGTTTCTTATAGTATATTCCTGTTTTAGGTTGAGAGGTGGATGGAGAAGCTGGAGGAGTCTGAATCAAAGCGGACAATAAAATCATCCATATGTGCAGTAGCTTTAACCAACAGTCAAACAATGTACTCAACCAAAGCTTGTCTCCTGAATGTCTCATTTGCTTTCTTTGCCTCACAGTATATACATATGCTTGCGGAATTTCTATCTGACACTAGTTTCTAATTATCG